>JAQQZZ010121438.1:0-14542 GCA_030265115.1 Mopalia vespertina
AACCCGCTCCAAGTAAATTTCTCTTCAGTTTCCACCAGTGTAAAGGAATTTTGGAAATACATTTCTTGAAATAAGCTGTAAATTTGGTCCCAAAGTTAAGTGTACCGTTTTGCCCCTCTTTCGCCTAATAGGGGAGACTACTCTCACTTCCAAACGTTTCTTCCCAGTTGTCTTCCATTTATTAGCTTCTTGTCTTTGAGGACAGCTGCCTCTCATTTATTAAATGTATTGTAACGATTTCCTTTTTTGTTTAATTACAGCTTTTACCTCTCTCTCTCACACACACACACACGCACACACATAGTCTCGTTGTCTTGGTCAGCTATCTGTATTCCTCCGCCAGGATGGTAGACAGAATAATGAGTAATATTTGATGTTGCAGGTTGTGATGTAGGCCTATTGTCAAAAATTACTGGACACCTGGATCTAAAACAAGCCATGTTGAAAAAAGTAAGAACAAGTAGCTGTAAACTCCTACCCGTCAGTGGAAATCTTCGGCATTTACAAACCAGCTTTAGGTAGCATTTTTGTGATTTGTTTTCAATTTTTCAGATGTTCCTCTGATATCACAACATTTGTAGTTGTGGCGCTTTTAAAGGACGTCATACATATTTTCAATTGTGACGTATCTAAAAAGCCCACGTATGCCGACCGCTTTGACGCCAGAAGACTGCCTGCAGCGCCCACGTTTTGGTACAACGAGACTTAAGAGATTGAAATAAGAATCACACAGTGAATCTCTAACATCATTCTTTGTCTTCATAGCAGCTGGATATCAAATCTGCTTCCGCACTATTAAACAGAACAGAAATCAATTTTGTAGCGCAATCTAAAGAAAACAGCTGTCTATATTGACCATTGTAATGAAGCTATATACTACCACCGATTCTAAACAATATGCAATTTATTTTCCAAAGATGACTAGCAAGATTTGGTATATAGACCAATGAGAGAAACATACCAGCAATAATCCACCTGCTTTGAGTTTTTTTTGAGCATAATGGAGAAAACATTATGGCTACTACCACCGATTCTAAACAATATGCAATTTATTTTCCACAGATAACGATTAAGATTTGGTATGTAGACCAATGAGATAAACATACCAGCAATAATCGACCTGCGATCAGTGTTTCAGCATAATGGACAAAACTAGTAATTTTGAATGCCATAAGTCCCACCGATTTTCACATGATAGTAAAAAGGGCTTTTTAAGGAGACCATACTCGTTCGATAAAACCATCAACATTATTATCTCAATATATCGACATCAATACACCTTTCAACATTTCCGTCAATAATACCATCATTTCTTTGGTGATTGTTCAAAATGGATACTGTCGTTACTGTTGCGCTGCTCATGGCACTTGAGGAAGAACCGCCAAAAAAATGAAATTCTAAAATTATTGACGCAATACAGTGACGGATTCTACACACACGATCAATATTGTGTTTCAATAAATCGACGCTCCATCGATATATTGATGAATCGTCAATACAAATCAAACTGGTCTTGATCCGTCAATAGATTGACTATGATGGTTATCGACAATATTTTTCATCAATATAGGCCACACACGTTCAATTTCTATTGACTCAATATTCTTATAAAGAGTTTTGTTGGATAAAGCAGCTACTATTATTGAGAGATAAAGCTCAGATACTTGAAATAATAAGTCCACAGAAATTAATTAAAACACGTATGCTTAAATATTTACACACTTTTCGTCACAATCGACCCAAGACAGTTTGTAGAAAGTTTGTTTAAAGCTGGGTTTGGAAGATTTTTGAAAAGACGTCCAGCATCTGTTTTGCTAGCAATTAAATATTTTTATTTGCATTCTATGCACAGATATACTTGTGAATAAATAGGCAATTGCGTATGTCAATAACTCGTGTTAAGTAAGTATCTTTCTGATTTAGTCGATATATAGCTGTGTAGTATTATGTGTTTGTCCATCTTTGTTCACTGGATTAACTGAGTGTAATTGGGTTATTGATTTAGGTGGTTAGAAATCCTTTAAATTGAATAGCTCATCGATAAATTCCCCACACATCTGCTTGCGTTTGCCCAGGAGAGATACCCAGCGATTTCAACCTTCTCTGGCAAAATATTCCCTCCAACCGAAAGAAATGAAAGGACTTGCGACAGCCTGTGTTTTTCTCTGCTTGACCTGGATGGGTAAGACGCTTACTTTCTTAATGTAAACGGTCTATGGAAAGTAACAATATAGTTGTTATTTTGGAATGACACTTTCTTAGCTTCTTAGTTTGAAAATATTCTAGAGAACATTTT
Source organism: Mopalia vespertina (assembly GCA_030265115.1). Lineage (NCBI taxonomy): Eukaryota > Metazoa > Mollusca > Polyplacophora > Chitonida > Mopaliidae > Mopalia > Mopalia vespertina. The sequence goes on from JAQQZZ010121438.1 coordinate 2,297, forward strand.
GCAGGTTTAAACCCGACCGGGAAATCGAGCCCACGCCCCTCAGAGTCAGGCACCGAATCGCTAGCAGTAAATGCCGGCAACCTAGACCACTCAGTTTTATTTGATCGACAGTAAGGCAAAGTACGCGGCTCATAAGGGCATGCTGTTGTGAGGCTCCTTGTTTATTTGTTTCAGTGACATTTGAACTCCGATGATGTTGTGTTACTCAATATGAAATGAATGTGTGTGTTTGTTTGATTGACAACATATTCATGATGTTGGAGAGCCGGCGTGCGTCAAGGTTCTGTAGACGGACCGCTGCTCTTTCTAGTTTACATTAAATATCTGCCAGATGTAATTAAAACTAATGTGAAATTATTTGCAGACGACCCATGCTTGTATGTATCCTCTGAAAATAAAAAAAAAAGTATCATCGATAACAGTTTAATTAAACAATCATTTACAGCAGATCTAGACAATATTGACAAATGGGCTGAAAATTCAATCTGTTCCTTGCTTAAATACAGGATAACCTAGTCATGATGCTGGAGGTAAAAGTCCATTGTATTAATACTGTTGTATTATCAAAATATAACTAAATGACGATTTACTTTGCCTGTGTTTGCTGGGAAACCGAAATGCCTTGTAAAAAAAAAAACCCCAACGAATTAAAAAAGGAGATATATCTGTAACCATATAACTGACAGTGCCACTTATGTCTATGACTAACAATATAATTTCATTGAATATTCATATCGGACTATTGATAGTCAATGTCACAGGGAGTGTTATAAGAGTAACAGATTTGTCTCCCTTTATAGTCTCTTTACAACTGCGTCATGGCAGTCCTGTAGGTTGCAAGCTGAGAAACAGCTCATAAACGAGATCTTTGACCGTAAGGATTATAAAATATCTAATTATTGTGAGCAGTCCAGCTAGGCAATGCTAAAGGACATGTAAGTCTCATTATATTCTACGAAAAGTCTGTCCAGCAGAAGCATGAAAGCAACCATCACCCAGTCTTAACAATATCGTGACATTACGAGGACTTTCGTAGTGCCATATGACTCATTGTGCAAGAAAATGAGGATTTTGTTCGTTTCGCGCAGGTTGAATGTTAGAATCTACTACCGCCTTACGAATCTAGCACGCGGAAAACGGAGTGCAGATTAGTATTACAGGTCAGGGGATAAACAACGCCAACCAGCCAGATTTAGCAATGACTTCTATATACGGCATTGAGGTTTAGCATAATTGACCCATGATTCCACAATTAATTCATGTTCTTCGAGGTTTCTCGATTTATCGCTAGAGGGCGCTTTTTCAACAATCCGCGCTGGCCTAGCCACAATGCCGTTGAGACTGGGTAATGGCTGGTTTCACCTTCTGTTTGATAATCTTCTGTGTCTACTTGACTTGTGGTTGCCTCGTTCAAACTCTGTCGCCATGTCCCGAATACTGATCTTTGCAGTGAATATCGTAAAATATCGCAGATCACACGACGCAAGTAACATACCCTAGTATAAGGGTCTATTGCATATGTTAATATTTTAATGGAAGTTTAATACGATGGAGGATAGGGGAAATGGGGCGAATAACTTTCATTCATAGGTTAGCAGGTATTGATAGGAATTCGCATCCCCATGTTGCTAGACAGGCTTTTACAATGTTCCGATCATAGTACCGTATAATATCATCAAGGAAAGGTTATTCTTTTGTTTACTGGAAGCTATTACCTGAGAATCATATATATTTTCTCGCTGTCTTTAAAAAAAAATCAATTGGAAATAATCGGGTATAAGAAAATGCAGGTAGGGGGGGAAAAAATTGCAGAAAACTGATTTAAGGTCTTGCTGGACCCCTTGGGCTCAAAATGAATGTAACTTAACGCCTCACTCAAGCCATACAGTACCTCAGCATAAGTAGCCTATAGGCTAATGTTTCTTGTAATTATCACCGACATTAAATAAAGATTTTGACTTTGACTTTGACTCAATTCATGGTGAGAAACTATGTATTGGATTCTTACCATCCTGGTGCTCTCAGAGCCAATGGGCAACACTAAGCCGATCTGTCTGTGATGTTTTTGTATAACGTCCTGTATTTGTCCTGTCTTTTCTCTGTGTGTTGCCAGTGGCGACGAGGGTAGTTTCCCTCACCCATTGGGCTGGCACGCCGTCATGTAAGTGAAATAACCTTTGACGTCGTTAAACCCCAATCAAACAAACAAACAACTCTAGAAAATGAACAACATGAATTTTTTTTTTGCGGGTCGGAAAAAGATCGAGTGGTTAGCTTGATGTCTGCAGCATCAGGGCATGTTGTATTTTTGAAAGACAAATTCGTCTTTCTGCGTTTTGGGGTGATGTTAATGCAAGAAGGAAAATATCTTTTTAGATAACGCCATGAATAATGTGGCTGAGTTGTGTACATAAAGTAGTTTGAGTAGTGAGAACTATAGGTTTTGAGGCAGGTATTGACATCAAATGATAACTTGGTACTATTTTCGCGATCGCACGACAATGATTTTGACTTCCAATAGACATTAGTTATAGCAGAAGTCAATTAACTAGAAGTGTGACACACACTTATTCAGTAGTTCAAACGCCATTGTTTCCATCGCCCATGTTATAAGAGATAGGGTGACGTCGACTGTATGATGTGCGAGGTAGTTTATTAAAATTCTCTACCTCCTGCAGATTAAAATTTTAATCTGTGAGCGTTGTAAGACGTCGGTAATTTTCGATTACCACTTCGGCCCTTTGCACGACTCGGGGAAAAATTGTAACGGAATTATGAAAATCAGTGTTTGGATGTATTCGGAGGTATGGACTAATACGTAATTGCTCATAAGTCTGCTGTTGGCTCTATTAATGGTTGGAGGGAGCTTCATGTTGCCTTGTGCTCTCGGAGCTAAAGGGGAACAGGAAGCCGATCTGTTTATGATGTTTGTATTGCGTCCTATAAATGTCCTGTATTTTTCCAGTCTTGTTTGTGTTTGTTGCCAGTGGTGTCAATGGTGGTTTCCTTCACCCATTGGGCTGGTACGTCGTCATATAAATAAAATACCCTTGAATACGACGTTAAACCCCAATCAAACAAACAAACTATTAATCTTAACCTTTCTATAATGTGAATTAATTCGCACGGATTATTTTTCATGTACAATCGACTCAATATGGAGTTCATACGCCTGCATCACTTTCACCTTTATGATTACACCGGTTAAATCCATAATATTCGCCATCTTGAGACTCCCATGACTCCCTGCGCATTTCGCTCTCATTGAAAGGTCAAACCAGGTCAAATTGACTAGCATGCCGCAAAATGACAATGCTGAATGATCTCCTTGACAGTCCACCAGTTTTGCCACATGTTTCGCTGCGTCAAGTTTAATGTGGACGTTTAAGAAACAATGCCGTCTACAGTACTGAATATGCTGTTTCACACTTCTAAGTAATGGAACTTTGGTTTTAGTGTTTCATTCTGAGAGCTAGAGAATAGCTGATATGTAAAACTGAGAAAAAGATTGAGTTCTAAAGTCGACTTTAAGAGGGGCATGCATAACTTAAACATGATTGATATACACAATCGAACTTGTTCTGTTTCAGTCGGAGCCCAGAACACAGCATTCTGTTGGTGGCCATTTTATCAGGCCTTGGGAAATTCAAACATGTGTTATCTGATCATACCCACAGGAGAACCAACTCCCCAGCTTTTCTGTGACAGGCACAACGCTAAAACTACCTACCCCACCCCAGTCCAATATCATCAGCCCATGAATATATGTTATTATCTTAAAGGTATGTATATCTTAGGCTTATGTTACGAACATGTTAGCCAAATTGGACCATTATTATCACACCAAAAATATACCTTCAGTCTTGGCATTCATCAAGACTATGATTCGCTCATGATCATTTTATTGAAGTGGAAGTTAACAGAAAATAAAGTGAGCCTTGAAAGTGAAGTTGTGAAAAACTGTGTTTTGAATGCTGATATTTTGAGAATTATTTTACAACCAGTTTGATAACTTATATCAGTTTTATTCTCCACACAGCGATTTTAGCAAAATGTTATCATAACCGCCCTGCCGAAATGTAGTCATCGGACATTTCGGCGGCAAGAGCAGTTCTTAATTCTCGTTTTCAAACAGCGCGCGGTTACATGGAGCTTCCCGTTACAGTGATACTCTGTAAGCTATTTATTTTGGGATGTCTTCGTGTGTTGCCAGGAGTATCGTGGGCGGTTTCATCCACCCATTGGGGTGGCATGTCGTGGTATGAATGAAATAACCTTAACTACGGCGTAAAACTCCAAAGAAACAAAATGCTTTCCAACTTTATATATTATATATAGTTCTGCTCCTGTGTACAGCATGTCGTCGTATGAATGAAATAACCGTAATTACGGCGCAAAACTCTAGTGAAACAGAATGCTTTCCAACTTCATATATTATATATATGTATTATACACAGCCCTTGTTTATTATACAGCGGGTGGATGGAGGGAGCTTACTGATGTCCTGGTGCTTTTTGGGCTAAAGAAGAACAGGAAACTGATATGTTTGTGATGTCTTTGTATTGTCATGTGTGTGTCCTGTGATGTTTTTTTTGTAAGGGGTGGTTTCCTTCACCCATTAGGCTGGCACGCCGTCATGTGAGTGAAATAACCTTAAGTACGGCGTCAAAACCCAAGAAAACAAACACAAAGTGTATGATACACGGATATATCACATTGCGATTGTATTGTGGACATCATGTACCACAACCTACCAATCTGGACAAATAATACAATCCTGTTTTTCCCCATTAAACAGTTTTTGGCGGACATATTTTCTGAAGGTGCATCACCAAGAATCTTATTGTACTCTTTTTAAAATATCTTTATTCCCATGTAATATTTTTGTAATATTTGGGTTCGTTTTAGGTCCAGGAAACGACGATTTTCCTCAAGGATGTTGTAGCGGCGGGCTACCACTAGGACGATAAATAAAAAATGCATGCAATCACAATACGTTATTGTTGCAATTATTGTAAAATTTCAGCAAATGTTTGCCTTTTCTGGTTCAATAAATGGACAATTCGGACATAAAGCAGTCCTAAAGTGTGTCATACTTCTTGAAGGAGAGCTGCATAACCATGCTGATTTTAAATGCCGATGGAGGAACATTATCTTTCCAACTGAGCAAAATTGAACATTCGGAATAGTAGTGTTAGCAATGGCATGAACTGTTGGGTTATTCCACAGCATATGAATGAAATTCACTTGGGTATTGTCCCGTCTCTTACTCAAAGCGTTGAGGATCTAATCTGCAAACTATTACGCTTTACTGATTTTAAATTATACACTACAAATTGTTTTCGCAGTTATAAGTCATATTGGATGCAGGCCAATCTATTTAAAATCAGATCTCAAAAACGCTCTCCTTGTTTTGTTTGTCGCTGTATCGAGATTTAACGCAATCTCCCCACTTGTACTGTTCTATTAGGCCAAGCTTACTGGGGTTCACGAAAGGTCACAATTTCTGTTCAACGAAAATACAGATAACACGGGGCTATGGTAAACACCAAATTAAGACAATATGTTGCACTTGTAAAAGTGATATTTCACTATTCTGCGTCAAAAACACGTCATTTGTCATCAAGTCTCGATTAACGTCATTCAATTTCACGTCACACGTTTGGATTAAGGTCATGCTGTTCCGAACTTGCCGGGTTTTGATGACGAATTAAATGACTTGATTTACTTTTACTCCTCAAAGAAACTTTTGAAACATTTGCACATATCGAAAATTCGTTCATTCGGTTAATGTCGAAATACTGCTTTGCAGAATTGCGGATGTATCCGGAATTTCCTTGACTAGTTAATTGTCGGTTTAATTTGCTTCGCTAGATTAACTAGAACCAAGTGCCATCTTTATATAACGTATGCAATAGTTACGACACAGCTGTATCAAAAAAATGTTTTGTAGATTGAGCAATTTTATCCAAACTACACCGAAAGTAAATCTTTTAAACCGGTAACAACGTAACGAACGTCAGTCAATTGACCTAAAGATTTCATTTTAGAGTTCCATACCTGTACTTTCATCTGCATATATTCCACAACTTTATCTAGCAACCAGCTATAGAAGTTCGTCCGCAATTTTCGTAGATCACATCAATATTGGTCCTTACAGGATGAGGGTAGATAATTTTATCGCAACCCAACAAGGGGTTACAGTGTCAGATGTTCGGACACGGAAAAACCCCCGTGTAGAGGTGGTTCGGTATGCTTTCGTTGCTTTGAAGAAGGTCACGAGGGCTTCGATTGCAACAAGGATATTAAATGCTGTAATTGCAATGAGGCACACATGGCCTCCAAGGACTGTTTGTTCATAACAGAAAATCAAAGAGTTATTAAATCTGACAAGAACGTTAGCTATATCAAGACACAGCACCTTGATTCTGTCTCGGGTGTTTTAAGGCCAATCACAATCATATGCTAATGCCACAAAGAAAGTGTCTGTGTATGTCGAGACACAGACTTTCTTTACGTGGCCAACTGGTGATGATTGCCGTTCTGCCGTTAGCTTGAACACCAGACAAATGAAAACCGCTACATCAACGCAAACTGTTAAAAAATCAAAATAAACTAAATAATAAATCAGACAAACAAAAAATAAAAAACCACCATGCCCAGAGGCTCGCCCTTCCAAGGCCACAAGGGATGCAGTTTCATTTTGAGGGAACGTAAAGAAAATTATGATTCAAAAAGATTTAAAATTATTTGGAACTTCATATAAAGGGGAGAGAAGTCTGTAAAAACTGCAAGTTTATTGCCCTTAAAAAAACGAGACGTGTCCCTTTTTTGGTCAACAGATACCTTCGCGTGACGTCACGGGTCTATTCTCATATTTGAATAAGCCGAGAGGTGATATCAACTGAGAACGGTGTTGACATTCGGAATGCCAAGTGACAAGAGTTGTCTTATTCACACAAGGTTTTTGTCCCCAATCACTTTAATAATAAATTACTTATTCTTTTAAATATTTTCAAACTTTATCGTTCTCTATATTGTTACGGTCAACCTATGCTGCAATAATTCAAAAGTTATTGTAACAGTCGGTCGATCGGTCAGGATGGCGATCTAAACTTCTTGAAATTATCTTGTCCGTTGTCTATTGTGAAATTGAAATTGCCATATAAAATAAATCAGATCTGGCACCACCGGTTTCTAGTCGGATTATTATTTCCTAAAATACTAATATAAAATACATAACTTTGTAACGTTTTAATTCAAGCATATTTATTATATTTTTACAATATTTCTAAAAGTGATCCCAAATAAGTGTATTAAAGTTATCTCCCTTTATCTGCAATTATTCCTCAGTCCTAATGATGTTAGTTTTGTTTCCACTTCAGCTCGTCAAATAAATCTGTTCCCAAACAATGCTTGAGTCCTGTTGACTTTTGTACAACATACAGAATTGCCATCTAGAGGTTCATCCATAGACACTGCTTAAAGTTTAATCGTAAATGTATTTTAAAGTTGTGATCAACCGTCTGGCTACAAAAGCCTGGGTATAGATCTGGCACTGGTTTATAGTGTTATGATGTGTCAACTTTAAGCCCTTTCTATATGTCATAACGTACTGGCAACCGTTTATCTTTTCCCCAGGTATTCGGGTTTACAGGTCTGCTTCTACAGTGTGATCACCCAGAGGTTTATCAGCAGACAATGCTTGAAGTTAGATCGTAAATGTAGGTTTAGTGTTATGTTCAACCGTCTGGCTACAAAAACCTAGGTTATAGAACTGGCACTAAGTTTACAGATAACGATGTGTTGACCAAGCCATTTCTGTATGTCAAAGCGTACTGACAACTGTATATAAGTGTAGCATATACTCTTCTTATGTACTCCTGTATTCTTGTAATGCATTCCTGTATCCAACATGTGGGATGATGCTGTTCCCAATAACATTCATGGGGTGTTCCCAATAAAACTCATCGGGTAGACCCGACAAAAATCGTCGGGTAGATCCAATAAAAATTTTGGAGCATTCCCAATATAAAACGTAGGGTATATCCAATACAAATCTTGGGGTATTCCCAATATAAAACGTGGGGTATACCTAACATTAAATATGGAGTGATGGGTAAACTTGTAGTAATTTTCTCTCCACTTTATCAGCGAAAAGGTTAACTAGGCCGCAAGAAAAAGTTCATGAATGGCTACTTTTTTTTTATAAACGTCATTTGAGGAATCCCTGAATATTTATCTGAATAAATATTTCTATTCATTGAAAGTTTCTAACAGATAAAAATTAAGTTGATTTCCAATATATATTATTTCTTTCAGTGCAGTTCTAATAATCCTTGCATCAAACTGCTGTTGGTTTGGAGATTACAGCATTAAACCAAAATGGCCGTCATCAGCGAAATGTCAGATGGATTCAGTTCAACTATTTAGATTTTCGTAGAAACAGAGCCTTGGCAACCCTTGTTAAGACAAGACTAGCTAACTTTATGCTTCAAATATTCAATCTAAATCGAAGTTAAGAGATGAAAACGATCGGTTTGCTGCAGTAATTCCAAACATATCCCGTTGTCGTTGTATTCACAACTATCACTCGTCTTCGATCTCCGGTAAAGTTGGCAGTGCGCTAAATTGTCACAATATGTTAATATCTCTGTATACGGTACCTGCATGTTGTAATGGTATGTAGTTTCTGGACCTCCTGTTTCGACCAGATTTTTCAATGGAATTTGTTTTAAGACAATGCGTCCTACAAACTTGTTAATATTTGATTTTTTATAACTCAAGGTGATGCAAAGATGAATGCTGTGTTGGCGGGCTTCCACCTGGCCGATGGGCTTAGACGTGTCCAATCAAAGTACTTGACTTATCCTTGTGGAAACCATTCGGTTGATGGCGTCACAGTTTCATCCAGTTCAATAAATAAACAGTTGAGCTGTAAAAACAGGCATGTCCACAAGAATCAAATTGGGTATTGCTCCACCATTTAAGAAAAGCTGTATGAAAAATATACTAACCTTTAAACTCGTTTTTACACATAATCTTCACCTATTCATTTTGGTATGGATTGATTTCCACGCCAGGATCTATGTAAATGTAAACATATAAACATATGTCCAATGCTGATACCTTGTTAACATAATCTGTAATTATGTTGGGTTCTCATTCTTGTCGTTCGCATATTCCTTGTTCACTAAGCATACAGGGTATGTTTGTATTACATACATGGACAATTTGCTTATGGGTGAATTAAAACCACAAACAAACGTTCATATCACTTTGTTTCAGTAGATAAACAAAAGGTCTCAGTCGATAAACAAAAGGTCTCATCTGTTTGTTTGATGTATGACAAAAACAAAACTCAAGTATTTATCTAGTTTACTGTTTTATAAATACGAATAACATGTATGTCGCATTGCAGAAATGCGGGACAGATGGCTTACGGCTGTATGGCCGTTCACTTTGGACTGAATATCAACATTTCCTCATTGTTGTTTTGTTTTATACATTTCCAGAAGGGGGACCCCCATGCGCACGGCGTATATAAGTTTAACATTAGAAAATCCTGTTTCCAAAGGGTATAAAATACAGCTGCTTTGAGTTATAGTTATGGAGTCATAGGTGTACTCATACAATTCTTTACACTCACATATGTATATGGTACGGCAGCGTTGGGGAAAATTTTCTGTCAGATTATCTCCTAATTAGGAGATAATATCTTCCTACTAGGAGATAATATATCCTCATTAGGAGATAAATATTAAGTCCTAAATAGGACGTACTATCTCCTAATTAAAACTTATTATATCCTATTAGGAGATAATTTATCTCCTAATTATGAGATAATTTATTTCCTTATTGGGACTTATATTATTATATTATCTCCTATTTAAAAGGTGCCCGTGACATTTGCTGATATCCTACCGTGTATTATATTTTTTTTCTTCTATCTGTTCTTAGGTAGTACATCAATTATTTGTCGTGTGTAGCTTATTGCTTTTGGTTTTGGTCATCAAAGTAGTTGTGGTAGGTTCGACATTTGATTAAAACTATCGCCGTCTTACCTCTATGACTTGCGTACAGCCTGCTTTGTCATAAACCAGGACCATTTTGAATGTAGTGATATTTGCTCAAATGAATAAAGTGTGCGGTCGTAGCCAAGCAAATCACAGCTATATAAATACACCGGGACTATGTTATGATGTATATCAACTGTAGATCAATGAAGTTCCTTTTTAAAAGATACTCACAAAGTTATTTATTCTCAAATAAAACAAATTGTTCCATTTAATGTTGACCCACAAGAACACATTTTTAAGAAGCTTGATTTTTTCGTAACTGTGGCTAAAAGTAGAGGTGCACCCCGTGACTTCCTGGTAAGATAGTGATGGCATAGGTTTATCCCAAAGCTCCCAGTCTGCGTTGAGAAGCTAGATGGTACTTGATGGTTACAAAACGTGTGTATGAGTGAGTCACACGATGTGGCTCCGGCAATCGCTGGGTAGGTTTTTACGAGGTTTTCTCCCGGTTTTCCACCGTTATGAGGCAAGGAACAGTTTGAAGTGGACAATCCGTCGTCATTTAAGTGAAATACCCTTGAGTACGACGTTAAACCCCAATCAAACAAACAAACAAAAAGAGTGTTTGGTAGTAAATAAAATACGGTATGGAAAAAAACTGTTTTTATCTGATTTATAAAATGTGTGAAAAATACATTCGAGAAAAATAAATCATAAGGGAAGCAATATAAAGTTATCTAAAAATAATGATTCTTCCCTATATCTATAGATTACACTTACATAGACAATTTAAGATTCGTTTTTGAACTTTTTTACTTCCGGTTATAAGAGCGCATGTCTTTGGCTGACGCCCTCTACGATCATGTAGGAACATCCTTCGACACTTTCCGTACCGGCAGTCATCTCGTAGGTGAATGGAAGCTATATTACACGAAAACGTGTAATGTTAACCGCCGGATGTTTTGCGCGTATGCATGGGAATGAACCAAAGTACTCCGCGGATTTATACCAGAAAAAACCGCACGCCCAATCAATCCCGTTGCCTGGGTAAAATCACATTTGAACAAAACACCGTTCCTTTCTTACGTATGAAATAATACAAATTTTGTCCTCTATAAGTAATTTAATAATGTAGCTGCGGTGACGTCATACCAACACAAAACTAGCCTTCAGACATAAACAGTAAATACGTGGATAACTCAGTCACACGATGAAAGAAAATCCATGCGAGTTTCTTCAGGTGCATAAAAATGTGACAATGCGTAATGTTGATCAACATAAAATTCAACATTTTTTCATTTTAGAATGATTAGATATGTTAGTATGTTTATAATTTGTTTGTTTGTTTGATTGGGATGACTTATTAGTATCGTTAAAAAGGGAATTGGATTGATCTACAGCTGAATGACATCATAGAATAGTCCCGCTGTAAATAGCTGACGATGACCGCACAATTTAGGGGCTACGACGTTTTAGCGATATTTGTCCTGTGATGTTTTTGTTTGTTGCCAGTGGTGTCGGGGATGGTTTTCTTAACCCGTTGGGCTGGCACGCCGTCGTGTGGGTGTAATAACATTAAGCACGGCGTTAAATCCCAGTCAAACAAACAATCAAGATAGCGTGTTCACAAACATTTGTGAACGGACGGAAGAACGGACGCCGAGTAGCATTTGTAAGTCCCCCCCCCCTCCCCCCCTACTACATTAGCGGTGGACAATAACGAGATAGGTTGAGAAGACTCAATTCCATCAAACCAATAGGTTGAACGACAACAGTAAATCACGCATGTACACGTATAGGCCATCATCATCTATAACTATCATCTTTTACAGGGATATGTCAAGCCCCCTGGGGTTTTAGTCCCTCCAGAACTTACTTTTTATAATAATTTCTGTCCTCTGTCCAATTATTGTTTTATAAAACTATCCATCGTACTGATTTAAATTCTGTTTCTGGTGAATAAACAAAATACAAAATGCAATATGTGTAATAATAAACTCATTGACATAAATGTGACAGAGCAGGTGCGTCGTTGGGTGTGGTTGCCGTAGCTGGTGCTCTTGGGGCTTAACTCTTAATTGAAGCGACTTTGTTTGGTAAAACCCTAGTTAAGTCGAGATATAAAAAACTCAGGACTGATAAATGCACGTTCTAATTAAAATCAGATCTCAAAAACGCTCCCTGTGTTTTGTTTGTCGCTATATTGAGATCTAACGCAATCACTCTA
>JAQQZZ010121449.1:0-14541 GCA_030265115.1 Mopalia vespertina
TTTGGGATAACACTTTCTAAGTTTGAACCGATTCCAGTTCAGAAAATTTTGCAGGTTGAAACCCGTCCGGGAATCGAGCCTCTTTTAGATGACGTCACGACATGGTGTAGGTCTATCTTTAACCAGTTATTAGCGATTTAATCTGGTATTAGCGGCTAATCATCTTTCGAGCAACTTACCCCTGGTGCTTCCCACCATATTGGTTCGGGCAATTTGGTAGAAACAATACTGAATGTGGTAGGTATGTTCAATATGAAGCTATAGGTTTACTTTGAAGCAATCGATCATCCCATTTTCAAGATATATTTTGGTGCAAGATAAATGTTGAAAAATGCTTAGTCATATTTGTTGGCGAAATATGGTTTATCGTGCAATACCAACCATGCTGTTTGTAACTTAACTTTGGTGGAATTTAATCCCACCCATTATTGCAGGAGGTATTACAATTAAAATATGAATTTAAACCGTGAACACACACACATACATGAAACAATATCGCTAAGTACGCAATGTTGGTTATATTGTTCAGTATTTGGCATTTGGTGGAATGTAAACGACATCCATCCTGGTCATATTGGTGCGGAGGAAGCCACAGTACAGGTTAATCGGGAATTGTTATAAAATTATCATGTTTACACCACATAAGCGTCAATATTGCAATGGCGGTAATTTGGTGAAATGCAATCCCATCATTCATCTTAATAGATGAAAACTAAATTCCAAGTTAATCGGTGAATTTGTTCTCAAGTTAACATGTTCACAAAACATAGATCTGAATACTGTTAAATTATACAATGGTGGCCCTGTGGATATGGGTATCCCATCTGTAGTCTCAAAAGGAGCCATATTTCAAGTTAATCCGTGAAATGGTTACAGAGTTATCGTACTCACAACATATACAAAGATAAATATTTAAAAAAATTATGCAATGGAGTCCATTTTGTTTTAACGGAATTTGGAGATATGCAATGCCATCCGTTGTCTTAATTCAGCTATTCGCTGAATTTGTTCTCAACATGTCCACAACATATAGGTGTGAATATTAGAAACTTAGATTGGCGGTCATATTGTTTTGCTTAATTTAGTGAAATGCAATCCCATCCTCTCTTAATAGGAGGAAGCCAAATTTCAAAATTCAATTTAATCAGTGAATTTGTTCTCAACTTATCATGTTCACAACACATAGGTGTGAATACTGTAAAATTATGCAATGGCGGTTATTTTGTTTTACGGAATTGATGAAATTCAATCTCATCCGATGTCTTAAAGTTTAAAGTTAATCCGTTAATTTATTCTCTACTCATCGTGTTCAGGGCACATACAGACAAGAATACTGTAAAATTATGCAATAACGGCCATTTTGTTTACGGAATTTGGTGAAATGCAAACCAGTCATCTTAACAGGAAGAAGCTACATACCAAGTTTGATGTGTTCAAGATAGCGTTTTCACAAACATTTGTGACGGACGGACGCTACTCTTGTGACGGCCGCCAGTCCCCCCCCCCCCCCCCCCCCAAACACACACCACTATAGTAGCCGGGGACAAAAATAAAAACACTCTGTAAGGATTTGATTTACGCATATCTTGCATTTATTTCTGTCATATACATATATGACAAGCAAAACACACTTTTTTATACAATGCATTTATTTATAACAAATCACGTGATCACAGCCAATTTTAAAATAAACTCAAGCTCTGTTAATAAAAGGGGGACTGTTAAAATAATAATAATATTAACAAACTGGTGCAATTTTTAAAGCCATATAAACAAACTAAACAAGTAATAAACAACAGAACATGCCATAGCTACAGACCACAACAAATTCTCCCTGGTAACCAAAATGGCCAATTTCACAGTATGGACCAGCTATGGATTTGCCAAAGTTGCCACTGTTAAATAAATTTGACGTATTTACCTAAAAATGCTTCTTAATTATAGTTAATACACGGAAAGTATAATAACACATCCAAGAAATTCGTTAAACAATTGTTTGAGGTTAACTCAGTATATGTGAACCGTGAAACAATACTCAACTGTAAGTAACTCTATATTCCTAAGGTGGCAACTGATATCTGAATCCTATACAAAACTGTACTAACGAACTGAAACTGAAACAGATTCATGTGGAAGATTGTGTGCCCATATGAATGCCACTCATGTTAATTGTTTATGTCACATAAAATTGTCTTTTGACTAGACGCCAGCAACTCAGTACAGTTAATGATGCGAACATTGGTAGAAAATTGGTATGTCAATTTCAAAATAAAGTAAGCCTTAGTTCTTAACTTTACTCAGAACTTCTAAGTTTCGTAGGTCAAAAGGATGAATTAGAAAACTGAAATCCTTGCAATCAGTTGTACTTTTTAACTAAAAACTTTGATAAGGCTGTAACCAGAAACCATTTACACAATACAAATTTCAAAAACATAATTCTTGTCTGTATACATCAAGCTTTTCAACAGACAACTCAAGCCAGTTTACACAACAGTTGTGTCAGGAATGTGTCTTCATATAGCTTAAAATCTAACTGGATTTTGACTTACAAAGATTGAGTGTAACAGTATTGGCACAATTGTGTGTGTTTGCTTGACTGTGATTTTACTTTGTACTATAAAAGGCTTTTTTACAAATTCGATGGCGTACCAGTACACTGGCTGAAAAAATCGCCCGGAGCCTCATTGGCAACAAACAAGAACATTGCACAAGACAAGACAAGACCAGGGCGGGGTTTAACACACCTGAAATAAGACAGAGTGTAAATATACATCGCTAGATGTCCTAACAGATCGTTTTTTGTGTTGTCCGATTAGCTTTTACAGCACCAGGGCAACATGAGGCTTCCTCCTTCTACTCGCATGCATCACTTGTGTATAACAACAAGCCCACTTTGAAAATGAACATTTTATTTATTTCATTAGGATAAAATTAGTTTAAACAAAAGATTTTAGTCTATAAATGATTATTACGATAATTTTGCATCAGTCAACATTCGTTTTATAATTTATCTTTGTATTATGGTAGGTTATAGACAAGACGAGCAAACATATTATCACAAAGTGCATGGGAAATTCGTATCATTAAAACAACTAGCATCAGCCATGTATTTAAGCACCAGATTGAATTAATTTACATGTACTTGTATTTGTGTGTGTACTTATTCAGAAACGTATATATCAAGCACGATCTTACAATTCAGTACAATTTTGAAAATCCCTGGTAAGCAACAAACTTCTGTAGTTCATAAAGAAATAATTCAACACCCTGTATATTACTGAAACACATGGCAATCGTCCTCACTTTGATAAGCGAGCTTTATGATAATAAAGGTTACATTAGATGGTGCATAATGTTTGATCAATTTGGACCTGCCGATCACTGTATTTCTATAAATCAAGATTATTTGACTCGCACGAGGTTGGCCCCAGTATCGGCCGTACAGAGCATGTCCCATATGCTTACAACTGCCTTCGAATGTATTCTTTTACAAGTATCACAAGTTTTCGGCAAGAAAATAATGGAACGGACAAAATCCTTGACAACTCCCCCTACAAATAGATTACATGAGATTTATCACTTAGAGTGTTAATGGTGGATAAAATATTAACAGAACAAGATAAGGAATTCCCACAGAGCCCTTGAGAAGTTTCTTTCTATTAAATTCTTGGCGAGAAACAAGAGGCCTCTCGCCTTATATCGAATGTCTGCATACTGATCCAGCAAAGTTTGTATTTCACGATTGGGACGTTGTTGGCTATATGTTAAGGACACTGTAACAAAAACATGTATGATAGCACTGTCTATGCCAAAGTAATAACTACACAAGAAACAGATGTAAAGCAGAACATTTCTATTAAACTGTGTTATCAAAACTTCCTAATATTTAAAACTTTTATAAATTAACAAAAATATAAGCATCACTAAAAAATTATGCAAGAACCAGCAACCATTTGACCGTAATCTTCAATCCAAATTTATATCTTACTGCTTCTATTATGCCAAAAATCATAATAATTATCCTTTTACACACGAAAACAATTAAAATCTACAAATTGGTTGCTACAGTAGTATTAAAGTTGAACAGAATAAACAAATATTTAAAAAATACATAAAACGTTTTAATAAAGAAACCATTTAAAAAAAAAAAAAAAAAGTCAAATATTTTTAATTGATGTTAAATTGTTACAAATGGTCATCTTCTATCTATTTATGTTTGCCTCTTTTGTGATTCGTTTACCTTTTTACATGTGTGTTGTCAAAGGGTCAGAACCGTAAATGCGGTCGATTGTTACGATTTTCAAGAATTTTAAGTAATATTTGTTGTTTGATGGGGACACTTTGGTTCTTTTAAGAGTGTGAAGTAGTCAATCCCCTAAGCTATTTTAATCAGGCTGTATATGTTCCGTATTATGATTTGCATGTTGTTATGTTACCAGGTAGCTAGCCAACCGAATAAAAACAAATATATATATAAGCAGGACAAACCTAAGCCGGTTATCTTTGGGCTATTTTTCTTGTTCTATTTCACAGCTTTCTTCGCCAGTTAACATATGGTTGATTCATTGAAGTTACCAAAAATGAATTGGACGGCCAATTTAAAAATAGATTGCAATAATCCATTTGAGTATTATTGTAGCGGTTTATCATACTGTTTGACAGTATATATATTCAGTTATTCTCATTATATACACAGGCATATAATTAACAATATCAATATCTCAGTGTTAAATGTTTGTCTGTTTGATTGGGGTTTAAAGCCGTACTTATGGTTATTTCACCCACATGACGGCGTGCCAGCCCAATGGGTGAAGGAAACACCACTGGCAACAAACAAAGACAAGACAGGACAATCACAGGACCTAAAACAAAGACATCACAAACAAACAGTAATACATGCTAGCCAAAGGGTGAAGTAAATTACACTCAAAGTCATTGGCACAAAACAAGATACATGTGATGGGGAATAATAGGACTGCCTCCACGATGCAATCAGACCACCTGTAACACTGGAGGAATGTCATCTCCACTCACCTGCCTTACTAGTGGTAAATAAATTAAGACTCCTGCAGGGCCTAGGCAACAGGCCTACCAAAATGGTGACACCTTGAACTACGAGGAATAATTTGATAAAAACTGAACTAAAAACAGCAAGTCTATGCTGTTGAGAACAATGGACGAAACAAGGCAGTCCCACAGTTCCAGACATCAGATAAAGCTGGTGGTGTAGTGTAATGTTGTGTTGTTGTTCAGAACTCTTTTTTACAAAATCAGCAAAAGATAGTTTTTCTTGAAAATTTTACAGGAATAATTTTTAGGTTTTGTCAGAAGACATTACAGCACCGGTCTGAAATTGAACTCTAGAACATTGTCTAATAAATGACCTACAGTAAAAAAAAAAATTTTAAAAAGGAATAGGCCCCACTGTAAGCTGTGGCAGTACAATTCTTCTTTGACTTAATCTTATATAATATGTAGTACAACATTCAACAGACTTAACAACTCAACAGATACACTATAATTTTACTAACAACAAATACTTAAATTGTCTAAACTCTTCTATTATGCAGAACAATATAACATATTTGCATATCATGAAAATGTCCACATAACTCAATAAACCAATAAGGAAAGACAACTCCAAAGTGTCAATCAGTTTCCAACAGAGTCATTTCCCTTGTTTGTATCTGGCAACAAGCCAACTCTATTTATGGAGTTGGAAGGTAAACTAAATGGATTGGAATATAAAAATCTTCCAATTAACCATTGTCACAAAGTATATTAATCAGCATGAGAGCATGTTAATTCATTCCCACAAGTACAAAAAGCTGCGTTTCTATCCCATGTATGTTTGGTTTTGATTATATTATCTCCCAGGTTGATGTGTTAATGTGTGTAGGACTTGTAAATACTGCTGTGTTTATTATTAGTGCATATCATTGGTATTCAATGGTATCAGTATTATATATTTACAAATAATCTGTTAAGTTACATGTACATAATTCCGTACCATATACAGCAAATTTACAAACATTATATACATATTATTCATTTTCAAATACAAATTTACAATACATCATACTTTTCAATTTGTGTTAAACTCACTTATTATTACAATATTTAATGTGCTTAACAAGTAATAACAACCAACACACCTAAAGCACAGCCCCTACACCAGCTTGCTTTTTAATTATAGAGTAGCTATGTAACAGGGCCAAATATATTAAACAGCGTTTTTTCTTAAGAACAAACTATAATCATGTGTTAGCTTTTACAAATTTCAACCAGTCACTATGTAATTGCCCAAAAATGATGTAAGTTACAGAAATTCTGTTTATTAATATTTATTAGAAAATTCTTATCGTTCTTCACAAATCTGGCAATCTAAAAGTTGTAAAAGATGGATTTTTGTAGAACAACTGAAACAAACCCCTAAATTGTACATTTGTATAATACCTTTTACATACCATACAAAAGCAGGCCAGCTTTTCGGTCAACCCATAAGCCAACGTAGCCTACACAGTAATTATTACATGGTTACACAAATGGAAATGTAAAGTTAGAACAGGATTGAGCATCACTTGGAATTCAGATAGTCTTAATTAATAAAAAAACAAAATTGAAACATGAAGTGACCAAAATATAATTAGGAATACCTGCTTCAAAGTTAATCTCAGCAATAAATCACTTAAATCCATTTTGGAGAAAATCAGAAAATTGACATGTAAATGGTTACAACATGTGTAATCTTTAATCCACCAATGGAGTGGTACTTACTACAGGTGATGCCAGGTGAATTCACTTTTCAAATAGACAAGACAAAACATCACATCCTGGTCATATTAATGATAATCACATGATCGACTCCTCCAAGGGCCTAGAGCCCAGTCTGCAGCATACTTTCTGATTTATACATAGAGGTTATTCAACAATAACCCATGTTTTACAACAAATATCACTGGTCTATTAATTAAGTTGAATCACAGGCCAGAGAAAAGTGACTTTTTGTATTTATATTTTCAAAATGACATTTGTTGTAAAACACTGGCTCATGTTAGATAATCTTTTACTAACTGTACACTTTTTTTTTACTTTGGTATAATTGTTGAGTGATAGGCATGGATGTATAATAACTAGTTTATGTTTTGGCTGGTTGTTGGATGGAGTTTACATGTAGGTTTAACATTTTACTCTGTTCTACTTAAAATAAAACAATTTAAAATCCTGAGGAGACCCTGTAAATAGAAGTTAATCAACAAGAGTCTGTGTACATGTATTATGACAAATATCACTCGAGTCTATTAATTTAGCAAAATAATAAGCAGGAAGCAAGTGACTTTTTATTAATACACACGAGTGATATTTGTTTTAATACACAGGCTCAAGTTGATCAGATAATATTTTTTCTCACACTTCACAATTTTGCCCTTTAGTATCATTTTTGAGCCAAAAATCTGGACATTTTTCAGTGGCTTGCAAGAATGTACTCTGTCGATCAAGTGCACCAGGGGATGTCACAGCACTGGAGCATGCTCTTGTAACAAAGTACACCATGGCATCACCATTACATGTAAGTCAAGAACCTCAAAAACATGATGTCATCTTCATCTGCCATACTTACTGTGTGACAGGTATATACCACTAGTGTGTTACGACACAATGAATAATTAATGGGTCTAGAGAGAGATAATCGGGGGATGAAGTGAGAGATGTAGGATAAAATGCTACCAAGAACATTAAAGAACTTAGAAGTGAAGTTCTGACAAACTTGTTACATGTCAAACTCATATAGACATTAGCACTTTTCGCTACTGCAGTTATATTACTCATTAGATGTTACACAGGTTATTAGTACATGAAAACAACTCTGTAGTCTACTGCTTTCACAAGCATGATTTTCCAACAAAGCTGCACATGGTTTTTAAAAGCATCCATGAACTTCTCTAAAATGTCACACAACACAACCCTGTCTACTTGAAAATTTACATGTAAAGTTTAACCTACATGTAGTGAGTACAGTATGTTCTTGTTGGTCAAAAGAGGACAACACAGACTTCAAGATTCACAAGTTCACATCCACAACACATGTTCAACACTTGGTTAAGATTAACAACTGAAATTTAGGGGTTTTATAGAGTTCACACAGATAGCTACTTGGGGACACTTCTTGGAAAGAAATGCAAATCAGATACTGTCATGGCTGTCACTACAAATCGTGGAATTCAATTTGGGAATAAGAAACAATTTTAAGATCAGATGGGATCTGGAATTCAAGTTTCAATCCTGTGTCCTGCAGTGACACAAATATAATCGGTAAATTCTTGAACAGAACACAAGTTCAACATGTACACGAATTATGATCTCAAAGTAGTCTTGTTACAACACTAACAGAACCACAAAAAATTACTTATAAACAGAATCCAAGGTTTTTTAGATGAGTTTCAGCTCCTTTGAAATTACTTTCTGGAATATGGCTACATGTACATGTATCTTTCAATCGGAAAATCCAACATACTCACAAATCTTCTTTGGATTCATAAATTATAACTAATAAAGCCTCAATAGTGATTAGCTCATTTCCAATTCTATTACTTGTCTGATACCAAAATCTTGGTAAGCAGTCACAGAAGAGAAGAAATAAATTAGCATCCTTGTTGGGTAAACACATGCATATCAGTCTACCCCGGGGGTTAGCTTGAGAGATGCATTACATCTTTATGTAAAAGGAGCATCTTTTCCAAGCCATTAAAAAGCATATAAATGAATGAAGTTTCACCTCTTCAGTCTTCACTTACATAAGTTGATTATTATTTTCGATCTTTTCCTTGACTGGTGTCATGGTCTCAGGGACAATTTATTTAAGATTCAAATTTAGATTTATCTTTATAGCATACATGTACCTGTATACAAGGACATAGGGGTGTAGGATTTGTTTGATATCTAAAGCCCTTATTGGAAAAGGAAACAAAGATCTGTTCCTCTAACTTTCTTGCATCATTTAACAGTAATTTTGATATTTAAATGTGCACACCTACAACGGAGGCTAATCACATATATTTCTTACTTATTCCAGACAGTAAGCAGACACTTTGGGTTTGTGGTTTTCAAATAACTGGTATGATATGCTTTGTCAGTTAATATTTAGCATCAAACCAGATACTCGTCTAGCTAGTGATCCATCTGTTTTTTATGTATCCAAAGTTCTTGCTTTGATTGAAAATATTTCCGGCATTTCCAACAACGGTGATTTAAAGTTCGTATATGTCTGTCTGTTTCTGCTAACATGTCAATTGGCAAGCGCTGGTTGTTTCCGTGACCATCAAACACAAACAACAACTCATCATCTGATTCAGAACCTTGCATCTCGTGTTCACTCAGAGTCCGGGGTTCATCCGGACCATTACTGCTACTCGTGCTTGTACTGCTGTGACTTGCAGATATTGTCTTACTTGCCGGCACATTTTTGGGGGTCTGCGGTCTTTTTTCATCGTTAGTAAAGCTTGATGAACTTGGCCGACTTGATGTGCCATTGGTACGACTGCTTGATGATTTTGTCGGCCTGTTAATATTGTTTGTTGTAGCAACTGATGATGTGCCTCTTGATGGGCCAGATTCTGAGGAGTTTGTACCAAGACCTGTTCCACGACCAGACCCTGAGCGAACAAAACTTGAAATCACACCTGTGCCTCCTCTACCTGAGCCTGAGCGAACAAAGTTTGAGTTCGTTGATGAACCACGCCCTGACCCAGATCTCACAAAGTTTGGAACTTTACTTTCATGTTTCACACTGGACCTGGAAAGTGGCGTCACTGTTCGGTGAGAGCTTCGACCAGTTTGATTCTCTGAAGATGAATTTTTGCTGGACGAGCGACCATTCTGAGAGGAGGATTCCACAGAAGGTGCTCGACGAACTGAGCGAGCCAAAGCTGATTCTGTAGGTTTTGTGTGATTCACTGAGCGTCTTGTAACAGGTGAAGCCTTCGCTGAGCCAGACTGTGCTACAGTGGATAGAGCTGATCGTCTGGATGGTAAACTCTTGCTCATGGCTGAACGACTCAATGAACTGCTGGATCTATTTGACTTTGAAACTCCCTGACTAACACCAGTATCATCCTGAGTTTTACCACCACGGAGACAGATAGGTTCCTCTTCTATAACACCATTTACAACAAGTTCTGAAAATATCAATATTCAACAAAACTGTTAAAAATTAATCATGTAGTACAATATCAGTTTCTACAACACTTACAAGCTGGCTTATACATGTATGAAGGCCTTTCGAATGAATCTGAGGAATGACATGGCTGATACATTAAATACCACTCTAAAATATTTAAGTTGAGCATTACATGTATTTGTATCTTAGGACTTGTTTTTTTTTTTGATTAAGGTTTGACTCCATACTTAAGGTTATTTTGCCCCTATGATGGCTTGCCAGCCTGATGGGTGAAGCAACTCCCCCCAGGGGTTTAGGCAGAGGGGTGTCCACCCATCCAAAATGACACCCTGATATGAACAATTGCCTCATTTGGCCACCCTGTTTTAAGAAACTTTAGCATGCAGGAGATAGTGAAACTGTACAAATTGGACACCCAGCTACTTAAAAAGTGAAGCAAAATGACCAATTCGGACACCATGCTTATGATTTCTGGCTAAGCCTAACTCCCCCTTGACATCACTTGCAACAAATAAAGACAAGAAAAGACAAAAAAAGGACATTCACAAAAAGCAATACATAAACTGTTACCATCACAAACAGATCAGCTTCATGTTGCCCAGTAGCTTAAAGAGCACCAGGGCAACAAGAAGCTCCCTCTCAACCCTCTGCTGTAAGTTAGGAGGAAATAACTTTCTTGAATCAGTGTAACTTACACTGGATTCAATCTCATAAGCTTATACATGTCATACATGTATAATACAATAACAGTATCAGGTCTAGGTCATATTATCAATACATTAAATTTAAGAGGACACATTTTACAGACCTGGTCACTGTTGCTGTTGTCGAGTCATACTAACTGATTGCTGGACCAGATACAACAAATACATGAGATTACGGAAAACTCTGTAAGCTTATTCATTTTATCATTGGAGACAATTAATAATGTACTGTCTAGCATTCCATAATTAAGTTAACATTATTATCATTACGTTGTGTAGTACTTACATGGTCTTTCTTTGTATCTTAACACTGAAGTAACTTCCTAATAACACATTTAAATCTATACATCAATACAGTGTACCTTGACTTCAGTTTGCTGTGAAATGATATGTACATAACAGGTACGTGAATGAGAGCCAAATACCAGAAGCTTATAATAACAGTGTTAACCTGTGTTTGTTTGTGTGCAAGTTAACAAACAGGCTTGGAACTACACAGTATGCTTTAAGAGGTTAACTATAAATAATAACCCATACAGAGACTCAGAGAGTAAGCAGCCAGAATGAAGATTTACATGTGTATTCAAAACAAGTGGCAGTGAGTGAAAGGTCGAAGTGTGGACGTTTCCAAACTGCTCACAGTGCCAGAATTTATTTTTGAAAAAACCTTACAATAGTGTACTGGCCTTAATATAGCAAGCATTGAATAACATTACAAAAATAGTAAATGCACAAGTAAGATTTACAATATTGCCAATTATTGAATATTTAGTAACTTTATACTTAAATTCATGTAGGTAGTATAATTAATTAGTATATCGTCCATCATGATCGAGAAGGCAAGTCATGCATTCAGTGTCATGGTTTAAAGAAGACAACTTTGGTTAATGTTGGGTACGCAGGCCTGTGCTGTAATCCTTTCGAGCATAACCTTAAAATCAGTCCTCTAAAATTTCGTGAGATAACCTACATGTAACATTTGCATTTTGCCCTGGTTTTGCTGATTTTTTAAATACATAAATATGGCTTTGTGAAAAATAAAACAAAATTACTTTAAAATACAATCTTCATTGATAATCAGATAACAAAATTTGTCATAAAAAAAATAATAAACTGTTACCATCACAAACAGATCAGCTTCATGTTGCCCAGTAGCTTAGAGAGCACCAGGGCAACAAGAAGCTCCCTCGCAACCCTCTGCTGTAAGTTAGGAAGAAATTTTTTCACAAATGTGCCTTTGTGAAAAATAAAACAAAATTACTTTAAAATACAATCTTCATTGATAATCAGATGACAAAATTTGTCAAAGTCAGTAGCAAAATGCAAATTTAGACGAAGGCTAAAAGCAATTTGGGAAACCTATAAATCGGTCCTCCTAAATTAAGTCACACTGGATCAAGGGATGTTAATTAATTAAAACCAATGAATCATCTCGGTGACTTTACACAGCTCTTAATCTCCAGTTGCTATTGGTAAGTTATATACAGGACATGTACCTCTTCAAGCAGAAAGGGCAAGAGGGGTCGATAATTGGCCCTACTGATTCAATATATAAACATCAATGTTAGCTGAAAAATATTGAATATTTCAGTAATTCTATTTTCATTATTTAATCAAAATTCAATTTCAATCAGAGCTTTATTTAAAATACATAGAGTTTTCATAACATCAAATGGCTGTCAAATCATAATTTTATTCATTTTTGGTAAACCAAAAATTCAATATTTCAAGAAAGGTACTGAAGAAAATGACTTCTATTAATCCCTGTATTGGTTAAAATAAATCACAATTGTACTATTATTGAAGAGTGTATACATGATACTAGGGTTTAAAACTGTTATTAAGATTATTTCATTCATATGACAGTACGCTAGCACAATGGATGATGGGACCACTCTTCCACCACTGACAACAAACACAATGCAACAACAACTGTACCATAATATTGTAGGTAAGCTTCCTTTAAACCATTGTACATGTGATAAAGGTTTACTTTAGACACATTTATCAGCACAATATTTTGATAGTCCTGTATGAGGAGATAAGAAAATGCTAGCCTAGATCAAACACTTCCTTCCTACAAGGGATTTTTTTCTGAATCACAGTTTATACTGTCTGTCTGCCAAAATGTCTAGTTTGTTTTCCTCTACAATGAATGAACTACATGTATCTGGTACATGTATGTACAGGAAGAGTGGCTTAGAGGGCACAGTGCACGCTACCACCTACATGTAGTCTCCATTATACAGTTTGACACCTTGCCTGACAATATTATTACTGTAGGTGGTAATTCAGTTTTATACAGGCATGGACTCTACACGTAGGCCAATACAAGAACCATCCAGTATTTTTTTAGGAATTCCATTTTTTTACATCATCATGTAGGCCTATGTACATGTATGTGCATCACTGACTGGATTTGCTGGAAACCCTATTATAATATAATAGGCTTGCTATAATCATATTATTGATTTTCCATATGCGTCATAATGTAATTCTCAGGTTGGAATAACAACCCCCTTGCTGCCATATATGATCATACAATATATGTTTCGGTTAACTCAACTAGAAGTGGTCAACAATCAACATTTAATAGCCACGGACATTCATTACAACAACAAATTATACAAACTGGGAAATGATAATTTACTTCCTAAAAATTGGTGTTTCTTTATAAATTTTAATTGTTGTTAGCCTCACATTCTAGGATTAGAGTATCATGTATGCTATAGAATACTTTGCAGTGCAGATACACCAGAGTTCTTACCATGAATAAAGGAAAATGTCAGTAAAGTACGTAAAGTACGGTACTTATATTATATATACAATACTACATGTATTGTATATATAATATAAGTACCGTACTTTACTCAATACATGTAACATGTCACAGATGTACCTGTAGTATTAAAATAAAATATTGAATGCATCCTGTTTAATAATATTAAAAGCTTGAATTCTTATACGATTAGTTTAGTTTTCTGGTGAATTCTCGTTATTAAGCATGGTGGAAAACGACAAGACTTTTAACTCTAATCTGACTTGTAACAAATAATAATTTATATAATCATATGTTATACTGTATAAACTGTAATACATGTAGTGTACTTTTAATAAAATAAAATGATGTATATTTTAGGAAATTTTACTTAACAAAACATGCATGTACAAGACACTATCCCTGTAGGCCATGTTCAAGTAGTTTTATATGATTTATCAGGCTTTTGAAATCAGAAAGCCTAGTATTCATTCACACAGAAAGTATCAGTTTAAACCATGCATTCAAGCATATGATTCATCTCCAGTCATGCAGTCTAAAACAGATACTTCAAATGCTTCAAGAAAACATGCAATTTAAATATTTCCTGAACAAAAAACTAATTCAAAATGAAGAAGGTTGAATATGCATCTGTAGGTCTATATTAAGCAATATGACATACTCTGATATATATGTATGTACATGATGTTCGTAAGTTACTGTACACATATAACTTTTTGAATACCTTCATAGAGAAATCAAATGTACACATGAAAACGATTGACATTTAATTTAAAGGTATAAACAAGGGCTTAGGCAGACACTCGTCCAAATGGACATCCTGAAGTGAACAATTGCCTCATTTGGACACCCTGTTTTAAGAAACTTTAACATGCAGGAGA
>JAQQZZ010121460.1:0-14541 GCA_030265115.1 Mopalia vespertina
TCAAGTAGAATCTAAATATCCTGGCCATGAAAGAACTAATGTAAACATTCCGTCAAACAGAAGACTTTGAACAAATCAGTTCTATTCCACAAAGCTGCAAAGAGCTAAACTTTTGTACTTCAGATAACAAGTGGAGTACAAATTTGCCAACTTTAAAACGAATGTCACAAAATAAATACAGCCTAATAAGCCAAGAGAAGGATAAATAATGTTCGCAATTCTGCAAATTTTCCAACTTTAGATCATGGTTTATTTAATATTGTCTATATCCTGGGCTAACTTAATGATTGATTTAATTGGTGTGTTAGTCATACGGATGGGTGATTGATTGATTGATTGATTGATTAGTGTTTTACGCCGTGCTTTAGGGTAAATCACTTTTATGACGGTTGTGTAGATGGCCACAATAACACAGGCATATAATGTTTGTTTGATTGATTGATTAGGGTTTAACGGCATACTTAATGTTATTTCACTCATATAATAGCTCGGCAGCCCATTAGGCGAAGGACACCACTGGTAACAAATAAAGAAAGGACAAAGACAGGGTGCATTTATAACAAAGAGGGCGCAATACAAAGATATCACAAACAGATCAGCTTCATGTTGCCTCAAGTATCAGAGAGCACCAGGAAGCTCCCTCCCAACACTCTGTACAAGCATACAATGAAATGTAAATAGTTGTGCTCTGTTGGAAATTTTACTCCTTGGGTGCTTACTGAAGACTGCAGGCTTTAATTATATGGACATCTTTACTTGGAACATACTGCCTTTAGCCACAGAGCCAAGTCACACTTATTCAAAACACTGAAGATAAGACCATCTGTTCTCAGGAAACACACTGTGGTCACATCTGTATCTATTGACAGCTCTCCATCAGTTGCTGAATTTTATACATTTGAAAACCAGACAATTTTATTAAACTAGACTGACAAGAACAAAAGACGGCAGGAATTTCTTTCAGTTATGTCTGCATTGATGTAAGAAAATCAATAGTAGATCAAAGTGAGGCAAAGTGAGGCAATATCAATACTCAATGCTGATCCTTCCAAATATATTTGTCCAATATGAATATGTTCAGTAAAGATTTACCTCCAAGACTTTTGATCTTCCAATACGTCCAGTGGCGAGAAACAAAGAAATGACAGGACAATGTCAAGACACAGTGCAAAACCAATCAGCTTTCTGATGCTTCTTTTTAGCTCTGAGAGCACCTGGGAAAGAGGATGTTCCCTCCGGAGGAACAAGGAAACCATTTGATTGGTTTTTATAACATCATATTTCATTTATATGACCACTTTGTATTGCTGGTAATTAGTGGAAAACTAAAAAGAAACCTTATAAAAAAAACATTCTGCAATCACAATTAAACTTGAATATTAAACCTACGGTCGAACTTGTTCTCATGTGCTGTACACTGAAGAGCCATGGAGCGGTCCAATTTTTTAAAGTAACACATATCAACTACATGTAAGTCACATTCAACTAGCGTGACAGCAGCAAAAGATGTCTGGCTTTACGTAAGACATTTACAGCAGACCCAACTGATGGACTGACTTTGCGTGTTTACGGTTGTGCTTTAACATGTATTTCAGTTATATGATGGCAGTTGATGACAGCAATGCACTCCGACTGTTAATAACCAATTTTGTCTAACTGATACAACCATCAAATGATAAGTATTTTGTATTCTTAGAAATGTCTCTCCAGTAGTAAGTAAAGACAGAATGAAATGTCTTTGGTTGGCATGGTGACACATTACTCTACAGGCCTGTGCTGTAATCTTTTCTTGCAGAACCTTAAAATCGGTCGTCTAAAATTTTGTGAGATAGCAAACCAGAAGAAAATGCAAATGTTAGGTTAACTTTTAAATACGTAAATGTGCCTTTGTGAAAAATAAAGCAAAATTGCTTTAAAATACAATCTTCACTCATTATGTTTGCATAACCACGGGGAAATCCTGTTCTGTTCGCTCTCCCCAACAGCACAGGCCTGCCCTATACGTCGGTGGAGCATATTCAAACAATAATTGACACTACATGTTACACAACCATGAAATGGAATGGGCTTGGTATATTGCTATGCTGAATACTTCTCCTTCAGTGATAAGTATTCACAACAGGGCTAAATGTAAATCCAAATAATTTAAATATAGTTCAACATTTAGGAAAGGTGTAAAACCATCAGGACTACTCACAAGACTAGGGCATTGACAGGGGCTTGTTTCTACAATAAAGATTGAATACCAGAATCTACGCAGCTCGCACATTTTTATTCCCAAGGAAAGTAATGCCATTTTCTTTCAAAATTACAAAATTATTCCCCTAATGCACATTAACCTTGAAAAATCTGCTGAGAATACGAAAAGCTTTTCTCTTCTCTTCTTCAACCTTAGCCACACAATAGACCTCAAGATGGATTGATTTGTGTTTAACGACGTGTTTATAGTAATTCCAATTATATGAAGAAATGGATAATTTTTATTTTATTGTTACCTTGGCAACAAAGTCTGAAGCTCGTATTTGGAATCAAAGACGCTTGAAAAGATAAACAAGAGGAAGCTCCCACCAACACAGATCGTGGGCCTAGAACTCACAGTATTCTGTAGTTGTGATATTTGGACTCTGGCCTCGGTAAAAATTCACTCAGGTGAAGGAAGGGATTGGGTTTGATTTATTGTTACCATGGTAACAAAGTCTAAAGTTTTTATATTAAATTATAGTACAGCGACAGCATCTAAACAAGCTTGAAAGCATCACTTTAAGTGAAATATTTTACAGGAGAAAAATCCTGTCCTGGCTATTTTTATTCTAAATATTAATTTTGAAATACATTAGATGACACAATACGAAGATTGGCTTCATGCTGAACTTTAGTTCTGAGATCACCACGGCAACAGGAAGCTCCCTCCAAACCTCCCACTTTTGACACAGGTCCTTAGATTGTTTGTTTAATTAGGGTTTATAGTATTCAAGGGTATTTCACTTATAGGACGACTTGCCAGCCCAATGGGTGAAGGAAACCACCCTCCACACCACTGGCAACAACCAAAGACAAACTGGGACAAATACAGGATAATAACAGGAGGCAATACAGACACCAGAAACAGATCGGCTTCCTGTTCCCCTTTAGCTCTGAGAGCACCAGGGCAACATGAAGCTCCCTCCAACCACCCGCTATAAGACTAAAGAACACACACATGAAGAATACTGTATAACTTACATAGTTTGTTTAGGAACCAGGTCGAGGGCCACTTGAGCTTGTAGCGCTTTATTCGGCCTCATTAGACAAGGAGCAAAGACAATAGCTATACCATTTGGAGACATCTTATTACTGTCCTCATGCTGGGCCACCCTGAAAGTTTACACATCAACGGTCAAAATATGTACAATTAAATGATTGATTGATTGGTGTTTTACGCCGTGCTTAAGGGTATTTCACTTATATTATGCGGTCAATTCCAACAATAATTGAAACTAGCACAACCAAGATGTGAGGCGTTAACATAATGTTGGAAAGTTAATTTTCCTCCAGTGTTAAGTAAAGACAAAATTGCTACTCTTCAAACAAACTGCCCTTAGCCAGAGGGCTACAATTAAATGACATGGTATCTTTGTTCTGATGTTTATCACCATGTCAGACCTAATACAGGTTAACATCAAATGTTATGTGATTAAATTGCATTTTAAATTGTTTGTTTGTTCAGTTGGGGTTTAACCTCATACTCAAGGGTATTTCACTTATATGACGACGGATAGTCCACATCACACTGTTCGTTGCCTCATTACGGTGGAAAACCAAGAGGAAACCTTGTAAAAACCACCCTGTGATTACCGGAGCCACATCGTCTGACTCACTCATATAGTAAAGCTGTAATTAAGGTTATTTCACTCGCATGACAGTATGAAGGAAACCACCCTTGCATACTGCAAAGGACAGGACAGTTACAAGGCAGAAAACAAAGACATCACAACAGATCTACTTCATGTTGCCCTCTAGCTCTGTGAGCACCAGGCCAACTTAAATCTCTAACCAATCCACCCGCTGACGATTTTAATGAAAACAATATAATAAAGTTATATTATTAAATTAGAATTTCGTCACAGTTTGCATTCTTACCTAGCCAGATGGAAAATAAGTCGTTCAAACAGATCATGATGTTGCCGCGGCAGCTTATCTATCACAGTGAATAATCCTAATAATCTATCCTTCTCATCGACAACCTCTGAAAAACAACAAAACATATTCATTTTTATTTATAACAGAGCCAAAAGTACGATCTCAAATAGAATATCCAAGTAGAAAACACTTCTGTGCATAAAGTAAAAATATTTTAAAGAACACTTTCAGAAAATATGCCAGTATATAATTAAGAAAACTTTAAACATAGCCCTACATGTAAGCAAAATCTAAAATCCATATTTTTATTAATTCATCAAGATGAACAAAATCCTGTTCTTTATTACCTTAAACTTTAAAAAATTCACTATCAAGTTACATATTTCTAAAAAGTAATCACACTGGTACCGGGATGCTGATTAATCAAAATCAATGAATTATCCCATGCTCTAGACAAACTCCCAGAGACAAGTTTCTAAATAGATCTTAATCTCGGGTTGTTATGGGTAACCTACAGACATCTCGAGAGAAGGTAATGACCTTTTACATGGTATGGGTTAGGAATAAATTAGCCTACAAATTGGTATTTCAGAGATGTAGAGATTAACCAATGAATATATCCCCTGAAGAGAATGAGACAACCTGTCTGATACGGAGGGACAGTTTGCCGTAACCAGTAGGTTAGTTACATACATAAGGATGTTTCACTCATATAATATTTACTTATAATATTATAATATTTATTTTCTGCGGCCGAATTGATGACTCAAGTGGATGGCATTAGTTAAGACATGGAGCACAACAGCCCATTACTCTCCAGGTCTTAATTTTTATCCTTCATCTATGAAGAACAAAAGAGCCCATTATGCACAGAAGTGTTTTCTACTTGGATATTCTATACACACAACAGTCTACCAATCAGAAGGCAGATATTACAGAAT
This sequence comes from Mopalia vespertina, assembly GCA_030265115.1. Taxonomy (NCBI): domain Eukaryota; kingdom Metazoa; phylum Mollusca; class Polyplacophora; order Chitonida; family Mopaliidae; genus Mopalia; species Mopalia vespertina. Next base: position 5,061 of record JAQQZZ010121460.1, read on the forward strand.
AAAACATACTATTACATAGACAATAGTCAACCAATCAGAGTGCAGTTGTTACAAAATGAAGCAAACTACTTTATAGACAACAATCAACCAATCAGAGGGCAGCTATTACAAAATGAAACAGAATACTATATAAAACAGTAAACCAATCCGAAAGAAGATATTACAAAATGAAACATACTACTACATAGACAACGGTGAACCAATTAGATCGTTTGTTTGTTTGATTGGGGTTTACCGTCGTACTCAAGGGTATTTCGCTTATATGACTATGGATTGTCCACTTCACATTGCTCCTTGCCTTATTACGATGGAAAACTGGGAGGAAACCTCGTAAAAACCACCCCGCGATTGCCGGAGCCACATCATGTGACTCACTCATATAACCAAGGGTCGACAGACAGACTCGATCCTGTGAACAGTACATCGAAGTAGGCTCAGAAAGCGCACTCGCTAACCACTAAGCCACGACCAATTAGAAAGCAGATATTACAAAATGAAATATACTACTACATAGACAATGGTGAACCAATTAGAAGGCAGATATAACAAAATGAAACATACTACTTCATAGACAACGGTGAACCAATTAGAAGGCAGATATAAAAAGATACACTAATAACCAAGTAAACGTTAGAATACCTGAAGCCTTGATAAAATCATCAAAGTGGTCAAAGGTGAGTAAGGGTTCAGGCATTTCTCTGAAGATGTTTTTCAAGGTTGATGTTAACACATGTATGTTGTACTCCTCAAAATCAATACTGTCATAATCTAAAAAAAAACCCCAGAAAATCAGTAAATACAGATTGCACAAGAACTGAGCATTTTTGAAAAAAAAAAAATTAAACAACTTTCATTTGCTCATTGGCCTCTCTACTTAGCACTGGAGAAATAATAAGTCTGATTTTCTGATTGATTGATTTCACTTAAACAATGGTGGTGTATATCAACAGTATATGATACTAGCACAATCATAAAAGTTTAAGTGTTATGCTTTGCTGGAAAGTTAATCTTCCTCCAGTGCTAAGTAAAGACTTTAAATAAACTACACTTTAGCATCAAAATATGCTTAAACTTGCAGCTAAAAAGTATTAGTGATCGAGACAGTATTATAGTGTAAAGTATATCATATTATAACTTTGTGCAGGTTATCCAGGTTTGAATTCTTATAAATGTATTGAATACATGAGTTCCACGGATAAATTTATTATAGTACACAAGTAGTGCAACTCCGAAGAATGAAAGACTCTTTTTGACTGAATATTTTGGCTTTATTTTGCCATAGTGAGCAGTGAACATAGTAGTGATATGGGGCTGGTTGCTCGAAGCGCTATTAAATTTAATCCTCTATTAGATGACGTCACACCATGTTGAAGGTCTATCTCTAACCTGGGACCAGTTTCTCAAAAGACGATTAGCCGCTAACACCAGATTAAATCGCTAACACCGGGTTAGAGATAGACCTACAACATGGCGTGACGTCATCTAATAGAGGATTAAATTTAATAGTGCTTCAAGCAGCCGGCCCCGGGTATTAGTGATTTAACCTGGTGTTAGCGGCTAATACTCTTTCGAACAACTGGCCCCGGCTATATACAAATCCTTCTTTATATCCTCTGATCAACGAATGCCGTTTCTTGAGGAACTCTAGCATAGGGCTTACTTTTAAACATCCAATTAAAATCCTTTAGCTCTTAGCCGTTTCTAGTCAAATCTTCATAAGACTCTGATTGGTTCCAGACAAAGTTGTCAATGACCCAGTTCTGACCATCGTCGGAAGAAAAAAAATTATCCCAAAGTTGCGGTCTGCGTTGAAAAGCTAGATGGTACTTGATCGTTACAACATGATATAAATGCTATGGTAGCCCCCTTTTTTTATCTCTAAATATAATTTTTATACAGGATGTTTTAAGCCTTTCTTTTCGGAGTTTACCATTCTTGTCACCTTTTATCATAATTGTGTGTCAATATCTTTCCTTTCCACTATTCCAAATAAATTTAAATAAATTTACAGTTGGAATGATTCTGTGGGTGTTGTAACCCTATAAATAAATGTGTTTCTTTGGATACAGCTAACGATTTAATTACCGCGACCTTTCCAAAGAAAGTTAGATATATAGCCTGGTTGGTTGGTTGGTTGCATTGATTAATTGGTTGGTTGGTGGTTTGGTTGCATTGATGTATTGGTTGGTTGCTTTGATTGGTTAGTTGATTGGTTGGTTGATTGCCTGGTTAGTTGGTTGGTTGGATGCATCAGTTGGTTAGTTGGTTGGTTAATTGACTGTTTGGATGGATGGTGGATTGGTTGGTTGCATTGGTTGGGGATTGGTTGGTTGGTTAGTTGATTGGTTGGTTGGTTAGATCTTTGATATGTTGGTTTTTGTTCGTTTGTGGATTGGATGTATTGGTAGGCTGGTTGGTTGCATTGGTGGGTTGATGGTTTGGTTCATTGTTTGGTTTTAATTGGTTGGTAAAAACAGCTACGCTAATACAGCAATCAAATGTTAAGTGATTTGCTCTGTTGGAAAATACGATTCCTCCAGTGCCAGCGAAGACAGCCTGACTACAATCGGAACGCACTGACCTTAACCAGAGGGCTTCGATCTTTTATAGCTATGCGTAATATTGTCAACTTGAATAACGATACATTTCTTAGTAGCCATTTTCTTGTCAAAAAATCATTTTTGTTTATTCGTTTACATGTTGTATAATATTTATATTGTCCTCATTTATTTATACTCTGCTATGCTTATTATAGACAGGACCAGTCGTCGATGGATTATTTCTTCGCTCTTTTAAAATCGACTCTAAGTTTAGTTATTTTGTCGTTAAAACACCATTGCTTGGAGGCAAAAATACGATATGCCCTTTGGAACCTTTTAAAATCATGTTTATGTTGTATGAATATTTTAAAGGGAATCACTTTTGTTAAGTGTTCAGATATATATTTTTAAAAAAGAAAACCTTTTTACAAACGGAGTCACCTGATGTTTACAGCATTCCTTTAAACATTCTCACCAGACTTGTTTTAGCCAATCAAATCGTCTGGTCAGAGGGGGGCGGAGCTGAATTGTATGGGGAGGTGATTTGGCGTTGAAATGTCAGAAGCAAAGTCGTGCAAATATGACAAGGCAAACATTTAAACGCCAATGTAAATTAGTGCAACATATATTTATTAATGTTAAACATCTCGGTATTGAATTAGCTAATTTCTTTCATTGCATTTAAAAAACATTGAGAAGTAAGGAAATAGTTCAATATATTCTCATCAATAACAGTGAATTCTAGGTAATCGTTTTTTTTATTTAATTTGGGTGGGGGAAGGGGAGCTTCCTGTTGCCCTTGTGTTTTTGGAGTAAAGGTCGTGCTAGCGCCCTGGGTTGATTGTGTGGAAATACAAACATCTAAGTCCATTATTGTGAAAAATATATGTTACAATATTATGAATGTGAATATTTTTGAATAGCATGGATACTCAGGATTTCAAATATGTAGCTTTAGAGAAGATCCAACAAAATCTTTTGCGAATTGAATCAATGTTGACAGAAAAAACACAGTGCATAATTGTCTTTTATTTCTCAAAATATTCTAACCATAACACCAAATAAATTAGTTTAGTTTTTAGTTTATCCATTGAACTGAAAAGGTGTCTCATTTTTTCGAAATTTTGCTTACAACGATATCACTCGACTTTTTTCGTCTGTCTAACCTTCGGGAATCGTAAAGAAAAAAACACAAAATAAATCTTTCTCAAAATATTTTTAAAAATCTAGACTGAATTTGTTTTTAGCTCACATTGTCCTCTGTCCTCTTTTAAATGTCACTAACCCCCTGTCCCTACGATTAACCATTTTCGAGAAATAAGCAAGTTTCTATGTAGAATCTGTCAAAATCTGAAGTTGTCGCGTCTGGATATTGTCCTGTTCTTCTTGCAAATTGTTTCCAATGTGGTTTCGTTCATGGGCTGCGCTGGCATGCCGTCATATCAATGAAACTAGCTTTAAGTTCAACGCTTAACTCAAATTATACAACTATGCAATATTTTATTTTCTGTGTGTTACTAACGTAATTGAGCAAAGTGCAGAAAACTTATTTTTATTTTATATAAACTAATAATTTGTCAAGCGGTTAAACCCTACCATATATTAAAATGATCGGAAAGTTGAAAGTAAACGGAATCCAATAAAGCTCCTAATTGTTACTGGTCACACCACTAAAACCAAGAAATTCGATGATCACTTTACTTCTTATGGTACCTCTTTTAACATTAGGTATCGTACTTCAAAAACCACCTTGGTTATCGCTCACAGAGTGTTTCATCCAACGGAACTTTACACCTGTAACCACTTCATGTGGCGTTCCCTAAGGATCTATTCTAGGGCTATTGCTATTTCTGATCGATGTAAATGATCTACATAATTCTTCAGATTTAATGAATATTCCCCTCTTTCCAGATGACAAAAGTGGAATTATATCATACCCTAATTTGGAAGACGCTTTATCAACAATAACACTGGAGTTAAACAAGTTGCATTCTGGTTTTGTGTGAACCCAATTTCATTAAATCTCAAGAAAACCAATTATATGGTAAAAAGACCAAACTTAAAGCAGAAAGCAATTATCGCAACACTCTATGTAGCCTAGTAAAAAATTGAACAAGTCCAGTGCTCAAAGTTTCTCGGTATTTTCTTGAACGATAAACTAAACTGGCTGGACCACATTAATATACATTATAGCAGTAAAGTTTCTATAAATGTGGATATCATCAATCACATCCGAAATGCGCTCATAGAAAGGCACTTCTTATTCTATAATATTCGTTAATTTACCTGTATATGTCTTATTCGATGTTCTTTGGGCCAATACATACGTCACACAAATAGAGTCGCACCTCAACATAATTACCCTTCAAAACGCATTTGTCAGAATAATTACGTTATCTTATATAATGGAACGTACTGAACCGCTTTTTCGTCAACTAAAAGCCCTTCCTTTCCAAAAAAAGGTTGTTTGCAATTTTCTCTGTTTGTTCATTAATTTCTTCCCATCACTATTTTCAAAATGCTAGCTGTCCAAGGGTATCACACAAGATTGCACGAGCTTAATCTGTCCAAACCCAGCGTTCCACCAAACTTCCCCATTATTTCGGTCCTTGGGAATGAAATATTCTTTCTTTGAAATTTAAATTGATCAGATCAACATCGTTGTTCAAATCACGTTTAAAGACTTACCTCCTTCATACGTAAATCCAAAAGTGAATCGGGCCTCTATTTTATTATTATTTTGGGTCGTTACCTGCTACAACAGTCACTCCGTGATAGTATTAGAAAAACTGCCACCAGATTTCATTTATCTATTAACTGTATATATAACATTTTAGGGATAAAAAGCCGTCACGGGTTTTATTCCCGCCAATTGTTATTTATATTTATTCAAGTATATTCCTGGTCCCTTGTTTCTTTCTGGTGAATAAAGTTCAATTCAATCTTTAAAAAGATATTTTTAAAGATTGAATTAGATCTTTCTAAAGTTTTGTTATTGTTAACATCGATATTCAGTTAAGTAACTTACATTTTACAATGATACATTCGATATTCTCTGTAATATACTTTAAGTACATAGAAAGCTGTGTGCGCAATAACATGTATATTAAATGAATTAAAACACGAACTATTGAGCTACTCGACGTAAACATTTACTATACCAGCTTTCGGCCCTCATCCCGGGACCTTTCTCAAGTAAATACAATCATAAATTTAAAAAACAAATGATACAATCATTAATTAATTAGTTAATAATTATTTGAAAAATATATGAACAAAAATGTCTCAATGAGGAGTATATGAGAATATAATTGTCACCAATAATCAATGTTAAAAGCTAGTTTTCTTTGTTCGCGGGAGGAAGCAATGCTAATTTTGTTTATGTGTGTCTCGTTTTAGACAACACGCTTAAAATCATACCTATACTAAAGATGTAAATGTACAGATGGCACTGGCCAGAAATTTCGCAAAAATTTAAATTAAATTAATGCATAAAAAAAATGATAATAGTTCGGTTTAAATTTCCTAATACCATTCAAAAGGTTTCATCCGTTGATGCATATAGCCCGTACGCGTAGACGAAAATTATTAAAAGTATACGTTACAGCCGACTCCGGTCAGTTTGCGGATTAAGAATCAGGGCGGATTGCCCAATAACAATATCCCCGGGGAACAAGTATACCCACAAAATTAATTAAATTAAAACACAATTATCAGTGCTATATATTGCAATATTTTGTCATATACAGACTGATAAGGTGTATCCGATGAGAGCGTTTTGTCGGTTACCATACAGATAAATGCTTAGAATACTGGTCTTTATACAATGCTTCAAAGCTGTCTCATGCCTGCGGTAGAGACGTTATTTAAGTCATGCAGTTTTTAAAGCTTGCAAAGTTAATTCTGTGAATACTCATTAATTAAATATCTTTCTTTTTAACAAAGGACAATATTCAAATCCTTGGCTGAAACCGACAATAAAGAAAACTGTCGAAAACGATCAAGTAATATTAGCAACTTAATATTTGCGAACAAACCGTATGTGTATCTGCATTCAGGAACAATTTTAAGATAAAATTGCAAATAATTTCATTTTTTCAGTAATTTGATAAACATTTAAAGTATTACTAGTCCATAAAGTTTATTTGATATCGATCGATCGCTCAACCACCCAATCAGCTTAGCTCAAGTTTAGGACAATTCTTTCATAAATTTAATCTGAATTGAATTGAATCCAATCCTGTAACGTCTACTGGGGCCAATCTTATCTTAAGAGGGCTTGAGTTTAATAACTGCCATATTTGGTATAGATTGACAGTCGTAGTCTAGACGAGCAAACACATAATCTTGCTCCAATCTCCTTGCTTTGAAAAGACTGGAAATAAAAAGTTATATTGAAAAGATAAGGCATGAAAAGGCAAACGTCCCGATTCCCTACTAGGTGGTCTGACGGTACTTTCGCCTTTTAAGAGATTTCTCAAGAATAATAAGGATCCGAAACGATACTCTCAATGAAATGATTTCAGATTGAAATTAGAAGCAATTATTTGTATCTTGTCCTACCGTTTACCTTCAAGATGCTATCACCCGCTTAGAGTCCTGGATCCTTTATTAAGAAAACCCAATACAAGCAAACAGCCTCTTTTATGAAGAACCGTAAACCGTGTGTAGTAAATGTATACGACTGTGCCCCTTTGTTATGCTGTTTTTGATATACTTACTGAGAGAGGACGCGTGCAAATCACTCCAACACGTCTCTAAAAGCCAAAACTTTACACCAGGCGAGGAAAAAAACTGATTACCTTTATTAGCACGAATGAAGTTCTATATGAAAGCATCCTTTGCGACTGAAGCAGCCGTTATTGACCTTTGACACCGTCTTGAGATTTGGCACAAATAACTTTGCGTTTCCTTAAACCCAATTAACCCTATATATTAAGATCCTTATATCTTTATAGTCCTTGGTAACAGCCACAATCCTTTAATATATAACTCGCCGGTGGCTGTCTGCATGTATGGCGGGAACTTCGTTTGCTCTTGTGTCCTCTGGTCTTCGGGCATCGCGGATCCGTTTTTCTGTGGGCTCTGTCGCTATAAATTACTTATCATGCTGCAAAACATCTTTCAGACGAATGGAGCTTCCATTTAAACAAACAACCAATATTGTAAGGAACTAAAAAGTAATGAAAACCTTCCCTTATCAAAAGTCCAACTTCCGTCATAGCCCATGCAATAGGCGAGGTTCCAAGGAATATATGAACTTGAGGAAGGTCATAGACGCGATATTAGCTGTATTGGACGATTACATTTAGATTTGCATTTGAGCAATTCGTAATGAAAAGTAAGAAATGAAAACCCCCGTTCTCATAAAAAAATATATATATAATTTTCCCGCCATTTGATATAACGTTAGTCATGACCATCTGGGTACAGCCTATACTGGCTAAGGACAGTTTGAAGAGTAGCAATGTTGTCTTTACTTAACACTGGAGGAAGAATAACTTTCCATCATTATGGAAAAGCTTCACATCTTGGTTGTGTTAGTGTCAATTATTGTTGAAATATACCGCCGTCATATATAAGTGAAATACCCTTAAGCACGGCGTGAAACATTAATCAATCGATCATCTGGGTACACAAATAAGAAATAATTCATACATAAATGTGTATGTTGTTTAATTCCAAGGTGAATCTTTGACTTAAGGTAAAAGAAGAAGGAGATCTCTTCTTTCCAAAATAAACAAAACCTTAGACACCCCCCCCCCCCCTCCCCCAAACCACCACACACACACGTACACACATACAGTTTTTATATTTTATAGTTTTTAACAACAACAACATTTCTCTTAATTCAATATTTTCTGCAAATTAACAGTGTACAACTACATTTTAGCCCAAAAATTTGCCTTCTATTAATCTCTACGGTTATAAATCATAAGAAAATTTTTTTTCCGAGTTAGCGCTTGGAAAATATATATCTGATAAAGGGTCGAGTGAGCCTAATGTCAAGGGTTGAGTCCGCCTAATGTCAAATCGACGTGCAGTAAAAAAGACAAGATACAGTTTAGCGTTTTATTTAAAAAAGGCCATTACAACGTATGTATAGTTTTATTCACCGCTAAATATAACACACACAAATATAAAACGGCTTTAAATAACGAAAGTCGAACAGAAAGGCAATATAGAAAAATGAATTATTTTATACGTTAAGGTTGTTATATTTCACGTTTAATTTGCATAACACGTTAATTTTTAACATTTGCAGTTGATTTTATATTCCGTGTCTAGTCGGTTGTAAAAAGCTACCTCGTACCTTGACGGTTATTACAGGGGTAGTGAGCACTGGCTACGTGTAAGCAATACAGGGGGTTCAAACGAGAGCAGGGGCGAAATGTGCGGTGGACCCAATAAAACATGGCTTAGCAAGCATACAATACCACGTCTGGACCCACCGCGAGTCGTTAGAGTCCATTCAAAATTCATGATTGGGAATTAAACGTCGAGTGGTTTTTGATATTTATCTAGAGTCGGAGTACACTATACAGCGGAGACGTTTAGTTCATAGGTGTAGCGTGTTTTACATGGGTATTAGAGGATGAGAGCCGTTTACTTTCTCGCTCTGCCTATGCCGGAATTCAAAATACAAACCACACAAACACCCCTAAAGTACAGGGCCCGATTTCACGAAGCAAAATCTATAGTCACAAATCCCACATTGTACTTAGCTTATATACTGTGTTTGTTACCTTTTAATTATTAACTTAGTGTTATAGAAATATAAATTCTTAAATATGCAGTGTCTGAATCCATTACGTTTGAATTCAGACACTGCATATTTAAGAATTTATTTGTTTATGTTTTCACTTGAGTGAAAAACTGCTTCGTGAAATTGGCCCCAGTTGATTTTTTTTAGAAAGACGGGTGGTAAGGGGGTGGGGAGG
>JAQQZZ010121471.1:0-14540 GCA_030265115.1 Mopalia vespertina
TAATCCTTTTGTTTCGTATTGATCTATCACAGAGTTCCCATTTTCGGTCGGTTAACCCTGGAATTTTATCTATTATTTCTTTGTAGGATGAGGGAAATTCCCTTGACCCCATACCTCATTTAATGAGTTTTAGTTTCGTGTTGGTTTCATCGAACCTGAAAGCCTTACACAGGGGATTTTACAAAAAAAAATTGGACTGTGTGCCTCAATCGATATCTGAGCCCGGCTATACATTTAAGAGAATGTTAAAACGAATCTCCGATTCTCCAAATGAGTACAAACCAATATTTATCTATGGCCAAAGATTAACGATGTATGTTACATCGGTTTATTAGATTTTCTGTAAGACTGTACATGAAAGGGATGTAGATAAAAATTCCTCAATGTTTTGTACATCCCCAATAAGCTTGAAGATCAAATTTCCATTGAAATCCTAACGAACGACTAAAAAAAATGTCAATTTGATTTCACAATTGTAAATATGGCCTATGCCAAGAGCTGCACTAAAACACTAATGTTTTGTTTCAATACAATAATGTAATCAAAATTCACAGCTGTAATATTGTTCTACATGGCATTTTTTCATAAAACATTAATCATCTACTTTGTAAATAACAAACTTGGAACGACTATTTTTTAAATACATATATAAATGTCAAATTTTGTAACGTAAGTGATTTTAATCTGAGCAATAACATTCTAACCACTACTATATAATATATTTTAAATAGGACATTTGTTTCGTCAAAAAATCATCTTTGTACTCCATAAGGACAATACATCTATTTAAAATGATTAACTTTGCACGCCTTAAGAATAAAACATCTGTTGAAAATGACTAACTGCACCAAAGAAAAAATTAAATTTTTTTCAAGGTTTGTTTAATCAGTTCTTTAATTATCCATAATGAATTTTTAACCACTTTTTATTCATCCAAGGTCATTTTTACTCGCCCCCAGATTACTATATCGATGACAAATTAATATCTTTGCACAAAACAATGCAATCTTTTCGAAATTTGAAAACATCGTGATTTCTGAGTGATTACACAGAAATCGAACTGTAGGCCTATGCAACTGGACCCTTATGACGCAGCTTAATCTAACTGGCTGTTAGGCAAACAGAGTTTGAACAACTAAAAATAACATCGAACGCCAACCGATATCGTGTAATTTCTCTGTATGAAGCGAAATATTACATCCATCACATAAAAATAAGTATCAGTCTTTTGTACATTAATAAATGTTCGCTACCTTATCCTTCTACAACAAAGCAAAACAAAAGCAACAGGTCGTTCAGTTATTGGTTTATTCATGATCAAATCTTTACTGACAGCCAATAATAAAGATAAAGGGTTTGAGAACATATTTAAACTGTTAAAGTGTGAACTTGGATACAAAGAACAAAATGTAAACTATATCACAGAATGTATTTAAAAGGAGCACGCAGTTCTAATGAGATGCTAACATTTGTCAAATCGTGTTTTTCTTAAGGGAAGATGACTGTCACATGGGTGTAGTTTGCTACAAAGGATACGGCGTCTGCTACACCAGTTGACTTGGCTACTTTTAAGAGTTGGTTATCTTTTGTTTTCTTTTTATCATTTACTTTGCAACATTGCGTTGATGTCCCCCCGAGTTTGATCAGATGTGTCCGTAGAACAGAATTGTTGAAGTGAAAATCAATTTCCACTAAACATTTTAAAGGCCACCTCCAGGCTGGCATGATTTATGTACAGGTAGTCCATATACGTGTCACTTATATACCTTGATATACTACACAAGTACTGCTTCAAAGAAAGACTCCTTTGGCTGAATATTTCGGCTATATTATGTCATTGTCAACAGTAAGATATAAAGGAGGGATAAATGAAGCCAGATGATTTTAAATAAACTAAACAGAGACAATAGGCCTACTACCAAATGATCAACAGGAATAGACATTAGAAAGAGCCAAGTTAGAAACAGCGTAACAGTAAAACTTACATGTAGATGAAATGTTATTAAAGGGGCGTAAAACACCAAGCAATGAACCAATAAACCGACAAAATTATGACAAAGTGAAACAGCTTGAATGCATTCAGACCAATAAAATAGAAATGTTGGCTCGGTATGAATAACTTCCTCGTTAAAATTGACAGCTTAATAATTATAAAATCTAGCCAGAAGCAAGATTGAGATCAATGTTAAATAACCACATTTAATGATTTCGTGTTCTAGTTTGTTACATTTGCTTTGGGAAGTTTCCAAGGCATGCATATGATATGTCACCATCAAATGTATAGGTTGCTGATTCAAATTATATTTAGTCTTCATATACTTTAGTGGACACAGACACATATTAAACAATACAAAACATCTCACTAGAGTCAAAGAGGTAGTAAAAAGGGATGTTATTTACATCTGCGTAAATAATCACAGGAGACATTTTCCAGGAGGCTGGGTTGAAGAAAGTATTGGAATATCTTAATTCACAAAACATCGAGAGAAATTTGAATCTCTTCAATACTTGCGATTAGTAAATTCCACCAAAGAATAACAGTCGCACAAAAAGCAGTCCATTTAAACCTACGCTTATATTGAGATTAACAGACAGACTTTGGTGGCCAGAGCTTAGCTTCTTTTTAACGAAGTAAATGGTATGTTTCTTTGCGTTGGTTTTTAAAGTAATGGTTTAATGTCAGTCATCCCCATCACCATTCTGGTCACATGTGTTACAAATCCTTTGACCAGCAGATATATTGTTCCAGTTGGTGTTCCCACGAGTAAAGTGTGATCTAAACAATAAGTTTTCAAATTCGAAATTAATTTTCAGTTTTAGATAGAATCTTCCCCTTTTTGAGGGGCTTATATCGTCATTCCACTTTTTAGGTGTTATTCTATTCTTATATGTTTTGAATAAATGAAGAGAGAAAAATTTTGCTTGCTTCCACAAAATTCGAAGCCCGGGACCTTTGCATGGGTTCGTCAACACTCGTGCTTAAAGATCCAGCTTTGGTGCTGTACTGTCTTCATTTAACAGCAATTTGATCACTGAATAAAACAAAACCTCTTCTAAGATCTTGCGGGCATTCATTGTCACTAAAGTTAGTGGTGCGCGCATTCGTCAACTCGCTCAATCCGTGGAGAGAAATGCGCATCTCAATCTCCCCTAAAGCAACATAAGAAATATCAACTGGTAGCAATTCACCTTTGTTAGAAGGCGTGTTAAACAACATCTATGACAAGCTTGTGCATTAAAGTGTTAAACACATTTGAATACAACACTTTCTTAAGGCAAAGCCCCTTTATATTGATTGCTTTATTTATGCAAAGCATTGTGCTGTGCACACTGGTAGGCCTACAACCAGAAAGTAAATAATGGATCGTTAACAAAATTGTTGTAAACGTCATAGTGTAGCTGTAAAAAAAAAGCATGTAATTGATAACAAGGCTTTAACAGCATTATGCAGTCACTCTGTACAATTCTTTTTTAGTTATTCCCAGTTGAGCGGTTCGCACATCTGTCCAATGTATTGAGCAAAATTATATAGAACATGCACATGGCTTAAAATACCAATGCTACACGACGAGTATTGCCTTATTGCATGTGTATTTACAACAAAGGGAACTGACGAGATATCAAGCAAGTTAATTACATTACTGATAAGAATACAGCAGAGATCTAACTCAGCTGATATCACAAACACAAGGCAATTAATACTGTCCCATCATTATTACTATTTACGCAAGATAGATATCGAACACAATGACTGATTTGTCTCAAGCAAAGTATAAAAGACGGTCAAACTGTGCGAAACTCTAACCACATTCACGGACACTTTTTCAATCTTAATTGAAACAAATTTAAACATATTTCAACATGACATATTGTGCAACGTGGCAGTACTTAAAGTGCATCGAAACAGATGAAACGAGGGAGCTGTTCCCAGCTGAACTGTGTTGCTCAGATGGAACGATGGAACAAACATATAACGTGTCACATAATACTCGGACCAATTAGTATAAGGTTGTACTATGTTGAATAGTTACAAAACGACAGTGTATGCAATAATGGAGAAATGACTGACGCATGAAAAGTCTGCCACGTGTGTCAGCGGTTGAAATGGCTCTCCATTTTTTTTACTGTTCTGTCAACTTATTTTTGTATTAAGATATTATCCCGCACACACGAACACACTTGACAATTATCACGTCTGGGTCGGACAAAAGGATGAAGTGTTTAGGAGGCCGAACACTGTGCTCAGGGTCTTCTTGGCAAGGATTGTGAGCTACTTCCATACAAAGCTCAACTACATGTAACTATATTACAGAATTAAGTATGTTATGAATCGAAACATGTCTGTGATATGATTTCAGTTACAAGTCTGTTATTCCCCTGATATGTGATCTGAATGTAGATATAGAAAAGAATAGTTTATACAATAATCGTATTTTGTAAAAATGTACATGTCGGAAAACTGGCTTTTGCCGAAACTAAGATAGGTACACTCGAAAATTCTCAGAAATATCAGTCAACGATGTCCAGTAGAAAAGTGCAATTTTAGAATAACTAGCAACAACTAAGATGCAAGACCTATTTTTAAACTTCTGTTTTAGTATTTGGTCGGATCATTTACGGCGCTTATAATCAGCGGCTTGTTTTCCACATGGGTCTTCAATTATTTATTTGACATCCATGTACGTTTTTTGTTATGGACTCATTATTTGTGATACCTTGTTTAATTAGGCTTAAATATGGGGAAATACGAATAGCCCTTATGCATGTACGCTCAACTCAAGCTAATTGTCAACTAAGTAACACAAGGATCAATAAAAGAAGCGATAACGAACCGTTTTATTTTACAATATATAAATGAAATGTTGTTTTAGTTCAAGTCCAATCAAGATAGTGTAACATCAATCAGGACAGATAAATCACAATCTTGTATTTAATAAGGCACATACGTTTTATATGTCACTAATAACGTTGTAGTTACAGTAATGTAGCACATTATCAGTGTCTCGAGTTCGAATTATGACGATGACCTGAAAGCATGTGCGTCTCGTTATTCATCATTACTGACAGATTGTCACAGAGCAAATGAGACAGACACCCAAGTCACTTATATGACGTCGGATTGTCCACTTAACACTGCCCCTTGCCTAATTACGGAGGAAAACTGGGAGGAAACCTTGTAAAAACAATCCCGCGATTGCCCTAGCCACATCGTGTGACTCATATACCTATTGGTCGACAGACGGATTCGAACCTAAAGTAGGATAAGTAAGTGCAAACGCTACCATTAAGCCACGGTCGCAGGGCCCTTTGGTATGTTGGAAAGTCTTAGATGAATAATTCCGTTTAAACACCTTTTTTACATTTTGCATATTAAATTTAGTCGCCAGTCAATGTAGTTTTCAACTTGTCTGTTGCAACAATGGACATAGAATATGGACACCGAATTAATTCACAACACATAGACGGTCATGTTTGTGAAAAACTCAGGTGTGTAAAATTATTAATATTTGTCTGTCACAATCTATTGATCTTTCATTTTACTTTTTGTTTTTCAGACAGTTTTGGAGTTTTTGTCTCTCTTAATACACCAGGGAGATAAACGGTGGATTCGGTAGATGTTTAACGCCCGCCGAGTCTTCCTGATAATAATTGAATTTGATTATGAATGAGCGTTCTTTTAGGAGAAATATCGGTAGAATTCTTAGATCACACCACTTTATCACTTTACCGCCTCTGTAGGATTGCGTGAAGATGAGTTAATATTCAAACGATGTCGCCATACACATCGAATCCACGTCTTAGTTCCAGTAATAACTCGTTTATGATAACTTGTCGGCAGTCTATATTTGTCAAGGAACAGGTGCGGTCTAGATATCGATCAGTTTGGTCAGACGAAAAATTCTGATATAAAATGGACGCCAAACCGGTCCCTTCTACGGTGCAACATCTGACTGAAGAACTCCGAACCGTCTTCTTGTGGACACGTATTAATCGCATTCCGCGTTTTCATTATGTAATCCGAACTGACAGACGGTATTGACAGTATAAAAACAACTCAAAAGCAAAATAATCTAGGTCAGATAATAAACTCCTTTATGTTTTACTCGAGCACACTCATATCGTTGTTGTTTGTTGTCATTTTATTGGTGGCTTTCTTCAGGCATTTGACTGGCACCCCGTCATATGAGTGAAATAACCTTAAGTATGGTGTTAACTCACAATCGAACATACATTGACAATGACAACGCTAGCTATGTCAGAATCGTGTACAAACATGACAACAGAGAATTTCCTTTGAACACAGTCTTAACGTTTCACCACAAACATCTCGAGATTTGATCAACAAGTCTTTCAAAATAACTTGAACCACATGTCTAATAATGTATATTCTATCTGGTTTGTTTTTCTAGCTGTATTTGTATGACATATTCATAACCTGTATATAAGTCTGTTGTTGGCCACTTTGTAATTATCTCCTGATGATGGCATAATTAATGCTGAAATATTGAGTCAAAATGAAGTTATCGTTTTTCGAAATTAGACTGCTTGTGTATTGATCAACAATGTTCAGATGGATTTATCAAAGATTTCAATACAGACAAATTAACAAATCTGGCATTATATGTTAGGGATATATGTGAGTTCGTATCTTATTCACATATCTTATTTGAACAACTTGAACAACTTTATCCGTGTGTTTTAATACATGACTTCTTGCTTGGGTTTACACTGATTATATAGCTATTTCTATGATCGATATCTCCTTCAGATTTCTTATATCGTCCATAGAGTAGCAAATTTTAAACGGGACAGTTAGATCATGTGTTTTCTTCTCTCATGCAAAATGTAAAAAACTAGAAAGAAATGATCATGAACATGATTTGCTGGTCAAACACGTAGAAAGACAAACTCTTTTGTCAACAAGAAAGTAAATATATAAGAACTATATCTGAACTCCAAATTCATCCAGGTGGTTATCTACATGACAGTTTTTTTAAGTGTATTGATCTTGTAAGATATCAAACCACATGGAAGGCAATTCGATATTCACAATACTCCTGGTGGTCATTTCGAGTTGACCAAAATTTACTTTGTGTTTGTGGATGATTTATCACATTTATTTTTATGTCCATTTTCAACAATTCTACGACAGAACACTGCTTTTAAAAATCTCTACATTTCACTTAAAGGGAAAATTGACAGCAACATTTTGGCATCATTAGACAAGTTGCTCTTTCTGAAAGATACGAGGACTTCATTGGTACAATATATTGTATAGTAGCTTTAATTCAGACTGTAATACTATATGAACACTATATATTCTCAAAAAACAAACGTTTGCTCATGACATAAAATGACCAGTCGCGAATTGTTATGTGTGATGGTAAATTCAAGGTAATTAATCTTAAAATAATAGTTCATTCCTCAAATTTGTTTAATTAAGGTGAAAGATGGTTCAAGGAATCGGTGTACACGGCTAAAAGACCGTAACTTTATATTTGCAATAGCATTTCTGATTTTGTTTTCACCGTGCGGGAGACACACGGGCGATTATAATCGCCCGATCACGGCGGTTATACCAATCGCTGAAAAAATCGCGACGTGTGTTCAGGCCAGCGACAGCGATTATGATCGCCGAAGCTCGTCGGTCGACCAGTCGCTCGGATCAAACATGTTTGATATTTTCGGCCGATTTTCAATCGCCAGCAATTGATCGCCATGACTGATCGCCCGTGTGTTCATGCAAGAGATTCCAGTAGCGCGAATCAATGCTGTTAAACCAATCCGAGTTCGACTTTTTCTCACATGACACACACAATGGCAACTTCCACGAATGAAGTCTCGGCGAAATTATTTTCCAAATACTTCTGTTCTCCCATCTGAGTCTACGTCTTAACCTTCTTTTGACGAGTAAATATATTTCCGTTTGAATCTCGTCATATTGGACAAATCACGTGACTTATGTTGCTTTTTCTAAGGTAAAAAAAAATCTGGATCGCTGGGTTAATCACCACGTGTATGTGCTCAAGTCGGTCGAAAACTTTCGCTGGCGATCGGGCGAGTATCGCCCGTTTGTCCCCCGCATTAGCAAGCATGGTAGCAGGGAATACAGACGATTGTGATAGGGGAACGCTATTGTACAAGACTGCGTAGGTCTAACCAATAACAAAAGACGTCAATGAGAATTAGGCCGACAGTCAAAGGTGCCGATCATATATATATAGGCGGAACAAGCCGACTAGATGCGCTATTTCTTATTCACATTTAATAATCTTTTGATTTGTTGCCTTTGATCGTTGATATTTATATATATTAGGAACTCCCTAGGGCTGATAAACTCGGTAAGACTGTCTGTAAATGTTCACCGCTAGGTTGTATCAGCCAGATGGAGTTGGTTGGTTGAGTGGAAATTATATTAACGTCTGCATTTCTTTGAATGTCACCTTCCATAATGAAGATTTTTACCAGTAGGTCATTGTTTCTGCAATGCGTTACGTTGAAAAAAGGGTTACCGTTGAAACAAAAATGTTGTTCTGAAATCCTGGAAATCAATCCTGGCAATGCAGAAAAATAAGAAAAGCTTCGTTGGCGCTACCTACATGCATTTAAGAATACTTAGGTGGTTTTTGTTTGATGGTGTTGTGACGTACTTAACGTTTTTCACTCATATGACGGTGTGCACGGTGATTGCGAAAGTTGATACATGATTGGTGAGGCAAAATATAATAATGGTCCACGAAGCAATGTCTTCCTGTGTGGCAGTCTGAATCAGAGGAAGGCGTCTGTGATATATCCACACGTTTCACATGACACTGGGTCCGTTTTAAAAGAAACAAGCTGACACGGCATGATTGATTTTATTGTCTGTATTAATATAACTGGACACAAGGAAGTCCTTCGAAAAAGGAAGTAGAGTAGCAATGTTCCATGCGGATAACGTGTTGTGAAAATGATGGATGATCATGTTACTTGTTTTACATGGCTTCTGAAAACAATCGAATGGAAAAAAAAGTCGTATAAAATCATTTTTTCAGGGAAGCATTTACACTGGGCCAAAATTCTGTACGGATATGACGTGTTCTGATCTTAAAGGTCTCGTTTAAGATCTGTAATACTTGTAAAAACAATGTTTTTAACTTAAGGCACATACTGAAGCAGGATGGTCGATTAATTTTCCTAAAAGCAATGTCATCGTACAAGGCCTGACAAAGATACTCTACAGCAAACAATGTATTTTTTCTGGACCATGAAGTGTATTTGAAATGCCAATTAATTTTATGATAAAAGCCAAAAACAGTTGAAAGAAATGCAAGTTTTTTCAGTCGATTACAAATCTTCAAGCTTCAACAGATTGCCCTAGACTCGAACGAAGTTGTATAGACTTTTTTCTATAGAGAACATTATTATATAAAAGGTTAGTTTTGAGGCATGCATATTTTAGCTGCCAAGCGGATCATGGGTATCCCAGCATATATGCAACCATTTCTTTTAACTATGATCATGGGGTGTGGTCATATGTTTACATCATTCATTATCTATCTGCTGTCAAGTATCAAGAACAGGACACTGAAAACGTTTTAAATACAAAAAGACACAGACACAACAGATAAGAGTCCCAGTCAATAGACAAATTCAATCAGATATTTTCAGTGATGATCTGAAATGCATTAATTAAATGGTTGACAATCAAATACAAGAAACGGATAGATCTTCTACACAGCGCTGCATCTGTGTCTATTGGGGAAATAATACCTAAAATCTATCTAAATTGTAATTTGATCGATCTGACATAATGGCGGTCTGCTTGCTGTGTCGAACACAATAACTAGGACATTAGTGGTATCTCGTAATTGTTTTTCAAAGTTTATTACTTCCTGGTTAGAATTGTGCCAACGCATTAAAAAGATGTGCTTTACATTTTGGCTCACACTTTACTGATGACATTTAAAGAATAAGACCAAACTTAAACCTATTTTCCAACCGGGTAATAACATATAGCATTGTTGTTAACTTAAATAATTTTGAACATTTAAAAAGGAGAGTAAAGAAAGTTGAACCTAAACGCAAGTTTATAAGACTATACAGTTTCAATGTTATAGATAACAAGATTTTATTTAATTATTTAGGTGTACATTTCAGTAAATATGCTTGACCAAAACTAACAGTGATACACTCGAAAATTCTCAGAGTTATCGACTAACGATATCACCTCGAAAAGCCTGTGTGTAATTTTAGAATTACTCAAAACAACCATGGACGCTATTGTATGATAAAGAAAGGAACAAGTAATACAATACATGTTTTTAAACATCTATTCTAATATCTGTTCGCATTATTTGCGGCGCTTATGAGGCTTGTTTTCTACGTGGATTCGCAATCATCAATTTTACATTTTAATCGATTTAGTTTTTTTAGCTACGGTTCTTGTTATTTTTCTGATACCTTTTGAAATTATATGTTGGACATTAATACCTCCCAGAACAATAGCCGTTGGGCATGTGCGTTTATTCTCAACTGCGCAATAAACACAACGATCAGGAAATGAAGCGATTTACTTTTTAGTTTGCATTATACTAATGATACTAATGGTATATTAATATTAGCTCGATTCCATTCAGACATATGTGTTGTTGACAACTAGTGTTATATGAATCAGAACAGTTTAACCACTATTTTGATCACACGTTTAGTCTCTAATAAAACGCATAAACGTATTATATCGTGTAATATGTCACTAATAACATGGTGACCTAAATGTGGTACATTACAGTCTCTCGAGTTCGAATTTTGACAGGCTTAATATTTTAAGTTAATTGTGTTATGCGGGAATATCTTTAGAAATGTGCCATAAAAAACACAGAAAGACCGACTTGCGGACACGTATCAATCGCCTTTTTCGTTTCATTTTGATATCCACACTGGCAGACCGTATAGAAACAAATCAACACCCGAATAATCAAGGAATTCTTTGTTTTACTCGAGCATATCATGCCTTATTCCAAGTGCCAAGTTGGCAACCCTCAGACCTAAGGGGCAAAATGAAACCAATGTTGGTTTTCGTCAGCCATCTGACTGGCACGCCGTCTTATAAGTAAAATGACGGTGTTAAACCACAGTCGAACATACGTTACCTAGCCAAGTCAGTATTGTCGGCAAATGTGACAACAGCGCGTGGTACAGGTGTAACAGACAGACAGGTAGATTGTGGAATGTTTCAGCTCCACATCCCTAAACTCGATCACGAAGTTCAGATGGACTGATAAAATGACTTTCTAGTACTTATTTCATCAAAATTTAATACTGACACATTTACAAACCTGGCATTATATTTTAGGGATATTTAAGAGATGATGTTTTATCCACAAAACATATTTCATAGATTTGCAAACTTATGCAGTGCCTTTTCACCTGATTCTTGTTGGGTTTTACACTGATTATGTTGCCATTTTTTCTATGATCTATAACCGCTGTAACACAATTTATAAGGGCAATAGAGTAATATTTTCCTTCTGGCGAATCTTAACTGAGACAGTAACATCATGTGTGAAATGTTAAAAGAATATTAACGTGAATATGGCTTGCTGGTCTTACCTGTAGTAAAACAAAGGCTTTTTGTAACAGGAGAGGAAACTACTCCAAATCCATGCAGGTGATAATTTGCATAACGTGTACTAATCTTGTAGACGGCATGAAGTCATGTACATGTTTATTCCATTTTACTGTACTTCAGGTAGTCATGTCAGGATGTAAACTTGAACGCAATTTACTTTTGTTCCTAGATGATTGACCATATTTATTACAATGTACCTCTTCAACAATTTTACTAAGAAACACTGCCTCTAAAAAACACTACATTTCACCCAAATGGAAAGACTTTATGGCTATAGTATCATACCTAGTAGCTTTAATTCAAATTGAAATAAATATTATCACAGTAAAGTCTCCCAAAACAATACACATTTGCAGCAACGCTTTGGTATCATTACTTGGCTACTCTTTCGTGAATGTATGGGATACGACTTAATGCGCTAATTGTCTTCACATTTAATCATTTATTGTTTTGTTGCCTTTGATTGATTGATATTTAACTATCATAGGAATTCCCCAGGGTAGGCAAAACACGGCAAGTATGCCTGTTCGTGTTGGCTGCTAGGTTGCATAAGCCAGATGGGGTTGGTTGGTTATTGACTCCATTCCTTAGAATGTTGTCTTTTATAATGAGAATTTTTACAAATTGGTCATTTGTTCTTCAATGCGATACGTTGAAATAAGGGTTACTGTTACAACAATATCCTGATATACAATGATAACAATGAAGCATAATGATGAACAGTTTAGTTGGTGCTGCCTCCTGGAGATACAAGCTGTTATTTTGTTTGAAGGTGATTTACGCCGTTTTTAATGTTGTTTCACTAAATAACGGCGTACAAGTCAAGGTGAATGCGAATTCTGGTAAACGGTTGGCCTTCCAAAATATAAAAAAGGTACGATCTGTGAATATCTTCCCGTGTGTCAATCTGAATCAGATCGAGGCGTCTGCGATATATCCACACGTTTCACATAGTGTTAATAACTGTTTACAGCTGAGTGTTTCTTTAAACAAACACCCTGATTTGTCCCCACAAAACGTGTTCGGTTTTATGGTCTGTATTAATATAACAGGACGCCAAGGTACTCCTTTGTGAAAGGAGATGAGTAGAAATGTTCCTTGCCGAAAACATGACGGATGTTCATGTCACGCGCTTTTACATGGCTTCCGAAAACAATTTAATGAAAAAATAGTGATAAAAAACATGTAATCAGGGAAACATTTACATAGGGCCTAAATCCTGTACCGATATGACGGGTTCCGATCTTTAAGGTATCGTTTAAGATTTGTAATTCTTGTAAGAAATGCTGCCAATTTAAAGCACATACTGAGTCAGGATATGGCAAAATGGTCGATTAATTTTCCCAAATGCAATGTGATCGTACAAGTCCTGGTGAAAATACTCTACAGAATACAATGTTTTATTACTGGACGATGAAGAGTATTTGAAAGGCCAACCAATGTTTTGATGGAAAACAAAACACAAAAACTGCAGTTGAACCACATATGTTTATGCATCAACCAATATTTCAAACGAAATTGTTTAGAATTTTTTTTTATAGGGCACAATTAAAACGTTAGTGGTTCTCATATTTTGTCTGACAAGCTGATCACGGGAATCCCGACATACATGTAATTTCATGTTAATGTGATGTCGCCATGTTTACATCATTCATTATCTATTTACTGTCACATCAGTTAGAATGTTTAACGATTTGTTGAATCCCTAAGCTGTAATAGCAACTGGGCAACAAGAAGCTCCTTCCCTACTCTCCGCTTATTTCCAACGATGAAGTAATTTGGATTTAAATCCATCGGTTAAAGGTTTGACACTGAAGTCCAGGGAACGATTAGATCGTCTACATGGCGACGTGTCCTAACAAAGATCATTTGCTGTGATTATGTGCAAATTTTCAATATTTACTATATCGCCAAAGACACAGTGCCTTTTCAAGACCTCTGCAAATTTATTTTCAGGAGGAGATATTGATTTTATTTCGGTCTATTCAATTTTGAATTATTAGCACATTACTCTACGATCATTGAATGCGCTGAATTTGTTTTTTGTATCGATCAACCGTGTGACGTGCGACAATGTCAACATTAACAGCTGTCAACAAGTGTGTCTTGTGTGTTCAATAAATGTTAGAATAGTAAACTCACAGTGTTCCAACGTGTGTGCCTTTCGATATATTCTTTCACCAATGTGTCTTAAAGCCCATCTCCTAGTAATGTTTTATCTTTTTCTCCTATCAAGCCTGTTGAATTCAATCATACATCGACGAATTAACGCTTTATGAGGTCAGAAAAGTCTAATTCAAGATGTCATAGTGTACAAGTGCTAGACCTATGTACATAGATGCATTAAAATTTATCTTTGGTGAAAGTCCACAAACCAACATAACACTTAAAATTAAAATGGAACTGTATCATCATTAGCGATCATGTACAAATAAGTTGTCCTTGTTTAAATCTGACGTATTTTACCTGCAGATACATTAAATTCTAGCACAAATGGTAGCTTTTGTCAATGCCTGTGGTAGCTATGACATAATTTGATGATATTGCGATCTTATGTCACACACACAGAAACAATTTGTCATGTACATACTTTGAGATAGCATTCGTGACTAATACGTGAGTAATTCTCAGCTAGAATCTCCCTAAAATGGTAATTGGTTTGGTCTGACATAATGAGGGTCTGCCTGGTGTTGGGAATACAATAAATAGGACCTTAGTTGTATCTTGTGTTGTATATAGTTTAATCACTTCCTGGTTACAGTTCCGTTAATGCATTAAATAAATGTGCTTTACATATTTTGCTGATGACTTTTACAAAATATGTCTCATAAACCTCTATCTAAACTAGTGTCCAAAATTGTTTTTTACTAAGTGAATTGTCTAGTATGAAAACATGCCAATTCGTATTGCACATCCCAAACACAGCATA
>JAQQZZ010121482.1:0-29057 GCA_030265115.1 Mopalia vespertina
AAATCTTTGTTCTGAATTAACTTCTGTTGCGGTTGTCAACGTCGACTCTTAATATATTTACTATAATGATAAATTAAGACGAACACTATTTGTAATAAAACTGGAAATAACTTGGAACATGAATACTTAAGTAGCCTACTCACCAAACCGTCCGCATCAATCCATATCAGCTCATTTTACCTTGCAGACGTCACTGAAAATCGCTATCACGTGATCATAACTTGCTCGAAAATTAAACATAACGTTTATCCCTGGGGCAAGTTGCTCGAAAGACCGCTAACACCAGATTAAATCGCCAAAACCGGGTTAGAGATAGACCTTCAACATGACGTGACGTCATCTAATAGCAGATAAAATTTAATTGCGCTTCGAGCAACCTGCCCCTGGACCTGAACCAAGATTAAACGTTATGTTTATATTAAAGACCTAAACACATAACAGTAGGCAGAATAAACATACTGTTTAGCATCTAAACGTTTTATTAAACATACCAACTAAAAAGTAACACAATAATAAACATGTTAAGCGTCAACAAGATTTACAGTGAACATCACCGTCTGTTTGTCTATACAACTGTATTTTATTATGTTGATTTCTATACAAAAATAAAAAACTACGATATACATTTAAGCTCAAACTAGACCCAGCTTTGATGTTGCCCCCAATTAACTTTATTAATAATTTGGTTTAAAAGACTGGTTATCTTACATCTTATAGGTTTGTGATCAATCATCAGATCGAGCCATTCCAAGAGATCGTTTTATATGAACAGTCAGATATCAACGCTGTGCTTTATCAGCGCAAACAGTATTCAGTTAGCTTCAACATTAATTAGACACCGAAGTTTCATTTAATAGCTTTATTCAGTTCAACGTATTCCATATTGATTGTCGCATTATTTCCATGCCTTTAGTGGAAGTCATTTCTTTAGATTAATTCATGGAGACAGAATTATCGGCCATACATACATTTTGAAAGACTCTCCTTCAAATAAAAGCCATTAATTTGCCGTTTGAGCACGAGCTTTCCGCATGAAAGTAATAAAACAGATGTTAAACTCGATGGTGTTTTAGCGATTAACAAAAAAACTTCAAACATAAGGCCGGCCATTTAGACCGTGGGTTTTATCGAGTATCAGACGAACGCAGGCTTTCCCTGAAGCTCTTCACTTTGGCATGAGGTGTCTTTAAAAAAAAAGCACTTTGCAATTGACGTTCAAAAAGTCGATGGTACAATTTATATTTACATAACTCTACGTAAGAACTCACTGGAGTGATATGACGATCGTCAACAGTATTTATATAATTTCGATAAATCTGCAATTTAATTTAAGGTGGAAAAAATACAGCTCTTTAAAACATGGCATGTGAATCGACAAAGTAAATAGCTGTTTCGATCCAGTAGGTCCTATTGATTACTCTTGTGACTTTGATGCCGTGTGAAATTGAATTTGTGTTAACGTTGACGCAGATTCTTAAAAGACTATCCTTGATCTTAAAAATGAGTTGCAGTGGTCCTGATTGTGTCGATAACGTTTTGCCAGGAATGACTGGCCGCTGATATGCGACTACATTAATGGAAACAACAAATACTTAAGATATGTTAATTAAAAATCCAATAAATACGATATAGTTCATCACATTGCTGAAACAAAAACAAACTATTGCTTTTTACACACTCGAAAGTATATTAGGTGGTAATTTTATTAAATTCCAGTCTACCATAGGGGACATTGTTTCTGCATGCCATTAAAGGTTACTCCAAACTATATTTTCAAAAAAATTATATTGCAATTACTAATTGCACCGACGTGTCGCTATTGTGCGTTGATTGTTGTTTTGTCGATTGCTCATATCAGTACATTTGATAATATTCAAACCAATAATCAGGAACCTATACATTGCTTTAATTTTCAAAATTCTCCAATAAGGAACATTCTCAGTCATATCGTAATATCTGAAAATATTTACTGAATATATGAAAGAAATAATATATTCTACTTTTGTGAATCAAACAGCAAATCAAGTTCAATTATGGCTCCCAATATTATATTCTATCGAAACATTGCAATGGTTTGTTAGGGAGAAAATTACAATTCCTTCCAGATACAAGAATAGCATTATAGATGTATATATTAAAGTTTGTTTTTCCAGGATGCCAATCCAACTACGTTGTCAAAGCTAAGAGATTATATTCGCTGCTATGACCAAAGAGCATAGTAACTATATCAACCGTGCGATCTTAACAAATATGCCAAACTGAGGGTCTCTTAATTGAACTTGTCATCTGATGAATATACACTCAGCATTGCACAGTATAGTGTTTCCCAGTCATCTGGTAAATATAACCTCAGCATTGCACAGTATAGTGTTTCCCAGTCATCTGGTCAAAATACCCTCAGCATTGCACAATATAGTGTTCCCCAGTCATCTGATGAATATACCCTCAGCATTGCACAGTATAGTGTTTCCCAGTCATCTGGTGAATATACCCTCAGCATTGCACAGTATAGTGTTTCCCAGTCATCTGGTGAATATAACCTCAGCATTGCGCACTATAGTGTTTCTCAAACATACAAACTATTATGATTGAAAACAATGCTGGTATCCAAATGCCAGATCCAAACATTGGTCAGACATCCTTCTTAGTGGAGCCCTATCCGTAGCAAAGAGCAACCCAAAGCTTGACTATATGTTTCTTAAAACTACGAAACAAAATTGTTTAGTAACTAGTTGTATAAATTGTATACCCTATCAGAAAAATATAGACCTACTGGTTGTTTAAATGCACTATATACACAACTTTTACATCGCTATCTCTTCCTAATGATAGCTTGAGAAAGTATATTATTTAAACTTAAAAAATATTGATTGATTAACCGATCTATCTATTGATTGCTTTCGGTTTTGCGCCATGTCCAGAGGTATCTCACTTATATGAAGGCGGCAATTTCCATCAGTAATGACACCAGCGCAACCATAACTTGCGACGTGTTTTGCTTTGTTGGAAAATATCTTTCATCAAATGCCAAATACAGTAACTTAAATTCCAAACAACCGGCCCTAAGCCAGGCGGACTACAGAAACTAAATATTCAAATCTTTACACTTTCGGAGTTGTGGGTTTTGTCAGCTCCGTCGGGGATAACCGCAGTGCCCGAAGAGAGTCGGTTCGGCTGACATACTTTAAATTTACTTAAACATGTGATAGAATTTTATATACAAATCAACCACAGATCAAAACTGGCTCACCACATGACGTAACCATATAACAGCTGTTTTTTATATAATGCTTTGGCAATTATGATACTTGTATAATGTAAAATAAGTGATAATTTGATTTTTGCCAACTATTACTCTCTTCAATCATACGTATCATGTCGTTCTTCGCTTTGATGATAAGTTTGTTATTATATCATTACAGGGTGAGTTTGCATCCAGCCTGCCCTTCAGTTTACTATGTTATGAATTGAGATATCCTCTCTTGACGACGTTTTATATACTAATTGTAATATTTACTATCGTCGGGTGTTTTCTTTTTACAAAAAAATATTAACTGGGCATTTAGTACACCATCGACTGATCAGGACATTTATAACCAGGGTCTGTTCAGTATATATGGCCAGGGACCAAGCTTGGAGCCAAATCGCCTGCATAGTCTCTTTAACTGCGTGGTGAGCAGACAGAATTAAAACTCAATTGTTATTCATTGGCGTATTAGCCGGCTTCTGCCAAGGATTCCGTCTTATTTTTTTTCATTGAATAGCTATTATATGTCGCTTAATAACATTACCGAAATGACGAATGACCTCTCTTTAGCTATCGTGGTACAGGCGCGGTGTGATATTTGATTGATACAAATGAATTGGATTTCCATTTCGACTTGGCAGACAACCTTCGAAAAAAAATGCAAATTTTCGAAATTGAATAACACCCGACAAAAAGCAATTTGATAGTGATATCTCAGTGCACTTTCACTTTCTATTCCACCCGTTGTTTTAGCTAACCCGAGAAGAATCTAAATAAACAGTAATTGACTACATGTATGGGTAGAGGAATGCTCCGGTCAATAAGGTAGATCGATTACTATATACTACAGTAAGGAATTAAGTGTGTGGTATTACCAATCACTATTTAAAGTCTAACTGCAAGCAGCTTTACCCACTGCTCTGTTAAACGACAACACATATGTACAATGGCACAACTTAACTTTGTGCGATTAAAATTTGGAATTCGATATTTAAAAATAATTCTGATAAAAATTTATTTGCTGTCAATTAATGTTTAAGTGAAAACACAATTTTATACAAATCAACGAAAGCACATTAATTTAGCTGAAGCTAAAAACTATACATTCGATAAACATAAAAGAGGGTCAAAGCGCTATCAAAGGTAATCCCTATTAAAATTACGCCAAGTGGTGTGAAAAAACTACCTCCAATTAGCTTTTACTGCTGTTATCAATTATACACGTTTACATACAAATAAGTATTAAAGTACGCTAGACGAACACAAAACGTATACGATTAAGATAAATAAAGACCGAAGCCTGTTTTACTTTTTAAAACTATTGATAAACTTTCCTGTGCAAGATTTGTCGATCGGCCCACCTTCAGTTATGTCAACCGAACGTAAATAGATTTTTAAAACGTTTTTCAACTTTTATTTAAGGAAGCAAGTCTTAACGAAACAAGATATAGGAACTATGTTTTTGACATTTTACGTAGCGATATCGCTGTTTCAAATATCAACACACTCTTAAATATCACTTCGCAGTCCACTATCCTGTGATAGATTTGTCGTTTACTTAACTTCACTGCATACACATGATGCATAGTTAAGCTAAGGTGGAGAATGTGTATATTCATGGTCGAGGTTTAACTTGGCACAGAGGATATTTCTATGCTTAACGTTAAAGTTGTGCAGAACCACACACAAAACACAAGGATACTCACTATAACTATCTTCCTTGCGTCGGTTCGACCATGATCGCAAAGCAATTGTTGATATTTGCTTGTTTTTGCCAGCGTCGCTACCCAACCTTGCCATGAAAGCCAGAGACAGATCGAACAGAGCGTCACGTGTATAATTTAACAAACACCTAACCATCATGTCGCAAAACATCGATTGACAGCAACATAGTCAATTTATAATTAACCCTTACAAATAAACTTGTTAAATAGAACAGTTTGTTTACAGTGTAGCAAGACTGTTTTTAATTAGATAGACTGGACTTGTTTTATTACGTAGCAACAGTCTTCACATAATGGTTATGATGGTATCAATTACTTTTGGAATACACAACCGTCTTGTAAGCTTAATACTATGGAGCACGGCGTAAAACACCAATCAATAATTCAATCAAAGCTAAATAATTAAATTTCGCGAAATACGGGAGATAAATCAAAAGTGTTCTATTGTACGCAAATAGATACAAATGGACACAAATCTGCGTTGACGATCTATTGTCATCGACACCAGTGTCTACGCTTTGCTATAGTAAAGTCGGCATGAGACAAACAAAAAATACATGAGTGGTCTCATTCTCATTTATCATAAATATGGATTTTAATAAAAGTAAATAATTCATGAAATTACATCCCAAATATGTGAATATTAAGCGTACTGTAATAGTTCTATTAGACGAAGAATACACCTTCATTTTGGTTATTTACCATCAATTAGGTTTACGGCGGTGGTTGGAGGGACCATCATGTTGTTCTGGTGTTTTCTTCACAAAAGAAGATCAGGAAACTGATGGTGTCTTTTTTTTTCTGTATTTGTCCTGGGTTTTTCTTTTGTTGTCAGGGGTGGTTTCTTTTACCCATTGAGGTGGCACACCGTCATGTGAGAGAAATAACCATAAGTACGGCGTTAAACCCAATCAAACAAGCAATCATTTAGGTTTACAGCTAAATGTACTGTATTACATTCATATCAAGCTTAGAAAAAGTGATATAATTCTGTAAATTGCAGTCCGATGAAGATGTTTTTCGTCGGGGTTTCAAATGTAGTTGAGGTTATTATTTAGTCCAAAGTTTGAAATTTTACCTGGTCCTGTTATTCGTATATCCTTTTAACGTAAGTGTATCACAAACACATATATTAATGACAATAAGACTCCATGTTACTGTGAAACTGCATCAAATTTTAATAAGGTTCTCTTTATCATTACAATGCGTCAGAATTCAACATTTGTGGTATCAGAAATGCTTTGGTCTCCACCTTTAGCGTTATCGGCAAAAAAGATTTACTTGCGGTCTCACGGGTGAATGTCCACAACGACAAGCATAATAACAGCAGCCCGGTATATATAGGACAGCGAGATAAATATCTGATTATTTGTTCGATAAGCAAAACAATCCAATGCATTTCGGATAGTTGAGACATTCCGCACATTCAAAGGCAAATTTTTTAAACAAAGTCCGTCTGAATTATGTGATTAGATGGGGAAAATACAAATCTTGATTTATGTCGGAGAAGAGAGTTCCATATTGATTTATAAAATCTGGATCTTTGTCCTTGAACTGTGGAAACTATCGCAGAAAAGTATATTTTACTATTTCATGTTAAATCATGGGAGCATGTATGATGGATGCTGTATCCTTATTACGCAGTCAGTCGTGTTAGTTGTACCTTAGAAGCCAATGATCCATGTAAATCTTTTGAATGCATGGGAAAGTAGGAATCCAGACATAGCAGGGCGAATGGTTGGAGGTCGGAGCTTTCTGTTGCCTTGGGAATCTGAGGAGCGACAAAAAGCCGATCCGTTTAATAAATTGTGATGGCTTTGTACTGCGTGTTGAGATGTTCATGCCTTGTCGTCCTGTGTTGTCAGTGTGTGTTGCCAGTGAAGCCGGGAGTGGTTTCCGTTACCCATTGGGCTGGCACTCCTTTCTGAAATAAGTGAAACTAGTATGCGGTAGAGCCCAAAATAAAACAAACACATCCACATGGCAGCAGTGATGTTATATGCAGCACAATTTCAGAAGCCTTCTGCGTGAGGTAGTTAATAATGAATGCATACACGCCACCATATAATTTAATATTATAGTAACAGTAGACTAGTATAAGTTAAATGGCAAGTAATTAAGCACGACATAAGATCACTACAAATAGAATACTGCACATATTTTGAGTCCCAGATGGCGATCATATCACATATGAAATCCAAAGTGTTTCTATACTTTGTTCCAAGCTACAAAGACATACCATTTCCTATATTCGCGCTGTAATTCAGTTTTTCAATGTTTCTTTGTACTTTGACACCTACTTTGTGTGAAGTATTTAAGCCAAGAATAGACTGATATAAATAACGTAAGACTGTTTATTTAATTTATCATCTGCGCCGACTGGGTATATACAATGATTTCCCATATGACATATCGTGCAGTCGATTGCATATCTTAATAAAGCGTGAATCACGCACACAGGATATAAAACGATACAAGTGTAAACAATAGAAAATAGCTTCCTCTCTTTATAACTCACTAAAAACGTTTCTTACAATGAATTATTTTACTCTTAGCAGCAAAGAACAATACAGCTTCATGATCTTACGCATCTCTAGTAGTTCTATACCTCAAACATTAAAGTGTGTGTCTGAAAGCTGGAAAGTCATAATATATAGCTATATCCGTTGGTATACCTTCTGGGATTGTTCTGCGTGTACGTTGGCAATAGTACGATTTTCCTTCTAATAGTTCCTACTTAGATTATTAAACACAAAAGAGCTTACACAGCAAAACAACATTTTTAAGAAATGAAGATTAACGCGCGGTCAGCTTTACTATTTATATTTATATCATTTTCAGCAGAGGTCACCGGTACAATTAGAACTACTGGCTATACATTACTAATCCTTCAGGGCACAAATCTAGAATTATGTCTTAGTCTAACAATCAGATTCTTTTGATTTATCTATATGCAAAAGAGTTAACGTTTTGTTCATAAACGAAAACTTTCTAGAAAGTCAGCTCTTGGCTCAAAGGTGTAATCAAATGTTCGACTCACAGTTTCACTATTTCCTGAAAATATTGTTTTACTAGTTTGTAATCAAGTTTTTACCCCAGCATTATTGAAGTGGAAAAAAACTGACATCGAGCAATGGCATGGAATGCGAATTAAAATCACTCGTCCAACGCAATATATCGAGGGCATCGACGCAACTGATCTTCAACTGGAAGAGATTTTTTCCGTATTTGAAAGAAATAAATTAACAAAGATACAATATACAATACAAATGTAATTTACAATATGGCATATGATACCCTAACAGAAACCAATCCTATAAACAAGCTTAACTCATTGATAATACATCTTACACTAGACGCAGTTTATAAAAGTGTTATCTTTTATGTCGAACCCTCGCACTCGGCAGGTTTGCAAATATACATAAATACGAACACTACTGCATCCAAAATTTATGAGAGGACAAATAGATCCCTGTGTGTGGCTGTACCATTCAATACCATTTGGATAAGAAATTAAAGTTCTTTAAGAAAATAGTTTTTATAATAAATGTATTTAGTTAGCGGATTGGATGGAATTGCACTATTATCATTTTTAACACTATGCCAATGCTCATATTTCTTGGTATCAGGGGTTAATACCATTTCCAATACGGATTAGATGACGGCAGTTTGCTAGGGAGGACTTCCAAACAGCCGCCTAAGAAGCAAAGACAAATCCATGTCGACAGTTCTCTTGTCGTCAAACCTCTCGAAGCTTTCGGCGACAGAGTTCCATAAGGAAGATAGTCGTATTTGTCACAGAACTATATCCCTTCAATGGTTTTTAAACTCTCCTTGACGTAACTTCAGTGTTGCTCTAGGTTATTGGCCACAAACTTCCTGCTACAGCGTCACAAAGATAACAACGATTATCGATATCGATACTCAACATCTGCAACAAAACGAATCATCCACAAACCTGCTTTGCAGAACAACCTTTTTTTCCAGCTATCAAGAAATCCATTTTCCAAACTGTCATAGAAAAATGTTTGTGTGGGCGTTTTTTTTACGGTTACCGACCGAAGAATGGGAATTATTCTGATTATGAATGTACAAAATTTGGACCATACTCTGTGAGATTAATTGGTATCATTCGCGTAATATGAATGAATAAAAAGGTGCAATAAAGATTTACCTCAACTATTCTGACATATTTCCTTCCAATGGTCGAGAGCGACCAGTTTTACCGACTAATCGCATCGTTTGAACGCAGCTTAATATACAGAGTTTGGCATTCTGGTCGTCGTGTTTTGTATTTTGGTACAGTAACGGGGTTTCTCTCAAATGCTATTTTTGATATCACACAGATCACCAGGTAGTTCCTTCACAAACTAAGTTTATTCTCGCTTTGAAGCCAACTTTGGCTAGTCACTTTGCCATTTGTCATAAGATTGGCTATCCTATTACCCGAGGCTGGTCGCTCACTAGCTCCTTATATCAACCATATACTTGTCATAATTAAGATCAATCTTCAAACTATGACCTCCATGGCAGTTTCAGATCCAAAATCTAAATGAAGAATGTGATTTCTGGGCCGCATCCCTACACCAGATAAATACTTAGCAAATACCTATTAGACGCTCTGAAACCGATTCAGTAATACTGAAACCTTGTCAGTGTTTGTCTAACTGCAATATCAATCAGGTATTAACCACAGGTTTTCACACGAGAAAAGCGTATAGAGTGCGAGTAGCGTTACTGATCAAATGATGAAATTAACACGAGATTGATTAGTTGTTTGGCTGG
The DNA here is from genome assembly GCA_030265115.1 of Mopalia vespertina. Taxonomy (NCBI): domain Eukaryota; kingdom Metazoa; phylum Mollusca; class Polyplacophora; order Chitonida; family Mopaliidae; genus Mopalia; species Mopalia vespertina. The sequence continues at coordinate 9,757 of JAQQZZ010121482.1, forward strand.
AATGTTGAATGGTTAGATGGCTGGCTGGCTGGCTGGCTGGCTGACAGATGGGTTGCCTGGATGATTGATTGATTCATTGAAATATTGATATACGCCGTGCTAATTCTTGGTATTTCAATTTATATAGGAGGCTTGTGTAATATTATAGTCAATAGACACAGTAACACAGCACGAAAATGTGAGTTGGAACATCATCCAGAGAAGTACTCACAGCACTTATATTCTACATACATTGTATATAGAGTATTCTTTGAAAATTACATTTATATTGCATAAATCGTGCATAGAAACAGTTTGATCTGTCAACACTCTCTGTGGACATATATATGGCCTAACAGTATAAGTTTTCTTGTTACATTCATCCGAGCCAGTTTGGCTTCTTTTAGACAAATTTAAGACAATTGCTGACTGCCTCTATCCATCCTTATTAGACCCGTACTAGAGGACTGCGGTTTACCTCTCGTCAAACGTACCACTTTGTGGTAACGCTTAAGCGGACTGGATTATTGGCAAACCCTTTTTTTCAGTTCACTCAATTTTATTAACATTTTTTTCGTTGCACAATTATTACCATATTTAATTAGAAAACTATTACGCATAGAATTGTGTAACATGTTTCTAGCCAGTCAAGGAATTAAATTAAAAGTGTATATACAGCTTTAATATGACTGGGTACAGATCATGTTTGGGTTTCACACAGTTTTGGGTTTTCTTCTGCTAAGTTATTCAGTTGCTGACAATCTTGCTGTAGTCCACTTGCTTCAGTGGACTGCACTGGTTCGTATATCACTTCGTTATGACCACTTCTTCTTTTAAGCTTTATTTTCCTGGGCACCGTGAGCATAGCTCATATAGCTGCCCATCATGGCAATTTCAAATGTATACATAGATAAATAAAATAATGCAGAAAATGCATTTAGCATATATAGTGTGCACGGAGATTGGTGGATTTGGGAACCGACAGTTTATGTTACATCTGATAGTTGACAATTGGTCTTAACTGTATAAATACTAGTACTCGTAATTTGGTGCAATGACCACTTGCAAACGAAGGTCGAAAAACATTAAAGATACATACGTTGAAACGGTAGGCGTCTTATGTATTGCACTCAATATTGTGCATTGTTTCAAATACCCTTTCCGTTCGCCCTTGGATTCAGTGCATAAGTATTCGGGACCAATAATCTCCAGGGTTGATTTAACATATACTAGCGCTGGCCAACGTTTCACCTAGTTACCGGACAGACTTAGACTAGCCGTTTCGTAGGCCATTCCAAGCTTCAGCTATTTTCCGAATCATTCATCATTCGAATAGCAATCGCATTAACCGAGGCATGTCATATTCTAGCTCCCAGTACCAAATACATACCCGGCCTAACTTACATCAATCTTTTAAACTGAAGCAGGGGACTTTACTATAGCTTAATAGATAGAATAGAGAATGATGCTTTTGTACCATGCCAAAACTGATACTTACATGAAACTCACTAGATCCACAAACGATATTTTTAACAAAAGAAAAATGTGTACAACATGTTCGGAAAACTGGAATTCAGTTTACACGAGAATTCTGCAATTCAGTTTTCATACACAAATACACCAGATAAAAAAAAATGAAAGTATATATACAGGTCTTCGACTTAACGCGGGTTGTTGTTGCCATCCTGCACGATGGTACCGTACAACAAAGACAAGTTTTTCACAAAGCCAGAAAAGGTTATAAATAGGAAAATATTCCTTTAGTTTAACGTTCATTGCGATCTCAAGTGACGTGAATTTATTCCCGTTATAAAATAAAGCAGGGCAGCGTATATCGAGCTCCTGTACAAAAATCGCCGAGCTCATCGTAATATTACTTTACCTTAAAAACAGCATCATTTCAACAACGTGATTAACATTTTGATGGATAGGGGAAATTAGACTCAATATCTTCCTTCGTACCAAAACGAATTTTGACACCGACTGAGAGGTCATGTGCGTTAAGTACATTTTATCGAAACAGCTGGTCTTAGCTTAGAGTAAAATTTGTGAATCGTACCATAGCAGTCTGTGATATGAAATCAGTGCAACCATTTTGAAGATTATTCTGTGTGTCACGGCGTTTCCTGTAATTATCACATTTGATTAATTTCGCATGAAACAGATCCAGCAGGGCCTAAGTTATACTACATTGAAAGTATATACTATGCTGGATTCACACTGATTGCATGATTAGGGCAAGATATACTGAACACAGGCGTAGGGGGCAGTCATTGTTTTCAATTTTTATGATAAGACCAGTGGATGTTCATGGGCCAAAGTTATAAAAGTTCTTGAGTATACTTAATATGCTATTTTATGTTAAAGAGTCGAGACCAGGGTCAGTGCTCGAAAACCGATGTTAAACAAAAATTGAAATCGCTCCTGAAGCAATGTCCAAACCATTCTTGCCAGACCATACTCAACAGTATCGCAGAGTTTAGAAGTTTTTTGCTGGTTGCAAATGACTTCTTACACACCGTTTTCGGTTCGATTGTGACGATTATACCTATATTATTGTTAAATAATTCATACCAGAGACAAAGACAATTACCTTGAAGCAGCCGACATAATCAGATAAATGCATTTTCACCTTTATTGACAGACGAGATCAGCAGCGTGCCCAAGAGGTTGGACTATGCAGTGAGCTTTTTATAAGTATGTTCTTCAACCTTTGATAACCATCGATTTGGAGCAGAATTCAGGGGAGAACGATCTCAGACGTTTGAGCCTAGTCTCTGATTTGAGTATGTTCAAATTTGTTGAAACCTCGCTTCCAGGTTTATTTTAATTTTGTTACGGTCAGGTTGTTCACACGAGTAATTCAAATCATTGTAGTACGACGTCACGTCACAATGTAGTTCCTTTATGAGGTTACAAACCTACGCTAAGTTTATCCTTTGAACGACCTGCTATAGGTTAATAATGACTGTCACAATATCAGGACGATTTCATGCAATTCGGCTGTGATTTGTATTCATGATGTTTTGTAGACACCGTTTTTATTTATTTGGCAATTCAGAGCACAATAGCCCACTTATAGGTCTGATAATATACATGATAAAATCATTAACAGTCAGTGAGAAGACAATGTAAATTTATATGGATGTTATAGATATAGTGCAGTATAAAATATTATATACAAATAATATGAAGATTTAATATAGTATTATTTCAGAGATTACCAGTAAGGTATAGTGTAGTAGGAAATATAATTAAGCTGTTAATTGCATCACAGATAAAGTCATAAAATTATTCGAAATTATATCACAGACAAATGATTAGGTGTCGCAGATATACTCATAAAATTATTTGAATTATATCACAGAATAGCAATTAGGTATAGCAAATAAAGTAAGATAACATAGCCTTCATGATATCTGGCGAAGTCAACATCAGTCTGACAAAAGATTCACCTGGGGCATAAGACATCCACGTAAACAAGCACGGTTAGATTTTTTCTTGACTAGCACAACTTTGAAGCGTAAGTCTGCAAGCGAAAAAAGGGGTAACGGATATTGGAAATTAAACTGTTCTCATTTGAAAGATAGCAATTTTGTAGAAATGGTAAATGAAGTTATCAGTGAGGTTCAGTGAGTACGCATCAACCCCCTATAAACAAAAAGCGGTAGGTAATATTCTAGTAAGTGAGCTTCATTTAACGATTGATGACAGGTTATTATTTGAAAAAAATCCTCTATAGTAGAAGAAAATGTAATGGAGGATAAAATCTTGCCTTACATAAATATATCGATGGTAAAACAAATACCGATGTTACACTTATATTGGATGAGATCACCCGATTAAAACAATCACTGGAGGAAATAAGAGAAAATAACATAAAAGGTAATATGATCCGAGCGAGAATAAAATGGACAGAGGAAGAAGAAAAACCAAGCAAATATTTCCTGAACATAAAAAAACGAAATTATACAAATAAACTAAGGACTCAAGTCACGACACAGGCTAGTTACTATTGTTACGGTAGAGACCAAACAGATACATTGTAATTATTACATTTTGACTTGTTTTGTTATTTGATGGCCTCTGCTCCGCTATTCACGCTTGATCGACCGGCTCGGGCTAAAGGAATGTGATGATTTCAAGGCTCAAAAAAACAATATAAATCTGATTATATCATGTGTTACACACTTTTACATAATCTTAACATATAATCATGTGAATCGCTGACTTGAAGAAACGCAAACCGCTTCAGCATTTTTGCTAAACACTTATGTCATGTGCACCATACAATAACAAAGAAGCAGAATGAATATCGAAGAAATCATTATCATTCTTTAAAAACTGATAAACTGTGTCAAGTTCCCCATGAAGGACTATGGTATTTCATAGCACACCATAGCAAGATGACTGTGAATAAAACCTCTTATATTGACAAATCTATGTCACAGCTTACAATATGTTACAACTTTGTTAAATTCGGAGTCAAATCTATCTTCTATATGAGATAATTAAGTATAGTTGCAAATAAATGTGTGCACCACTTTCGATCGACACACCAAATGAGCAGCTTGACGAATCACCAATAAAGTTATTAAATAAGTCTTCGTTCAAAGACATGCAAACATAATATTTGGCTATAAAGTTAGTCAAAATGCAGTAAACGAAATCCTTATGGTTGTTGAACAGTACACATCAAGCTGTCGCTCTTAAAAAAAAAGATATTTTGTGGGACAATGTGCTTATTATCAGCCATTAAAATTTAGAGAAATATTCTGCCGAGTTGTAGGATAAAGAGAAAAGGTTCATGGTAAAATAGTCCAATATCCATACTAACCTAAGAGTAAAATATTTGAATTTTATCCCAGAATAACAATTAGTTACCAGAGTTTAAGGGACAAGATTAAATACTTTCCCATTTAAAGAAATAAAAGCAATACCTGTATAAACATACGCAGATTCAAGTTATAAATATATTATAGTTATATTGGGTAAAATGAGATATATAAAGCGTATTTCAGTTATTAAAAATTGATCTCACATGATTTTGAAAAGACCCAAAAATATCAATTGATGGATTAAGAGATGATATTTCGTGATAGGTTTCCAATATCCGAGGAAAAAAAGGAAATTTTACGGACATTTGTTCTGCACATATTTGATTTGAACAAATGTGTGTTCCGTTTTTTTATATTGTTGGGAAATGGTAACTAACTTGCTCCACAAGATAAAGCGAATCAACCACAGAGTTAACACACTTGTACATGAATCGTAAATCCGCAGCTTAGCAGCATTCTCACAAGCTTGGCAGATTAAAAGCTTTACACAAATCGACATATGTAATGGAAGAATCAGTTATATTTGATTTAAAACAAATACATTTTACGAACTTTCTTTTATTAAAGGATAACATATACAATTTGGAAAGGTATCAATGATCTCCAGGGACGGGTTGCTCAAACCTTCATCCACCTACATTGTAACTGACAGTTACGTGACGTTGCGTCACAAAACAACTGACGTTACCTCGTACTAGAAATTGATTGTTGCGTAACGTCATCTAACATGCCGTGAAGTTAACAGGGATCGGTTGTTCAAAGCTCGGTTAGCCTGAACAACCTGTTAGATGACGTTCCGTCACAAAGAAATTGACGTCACGTCATAATAAAACTTCTTTGTTGCGCAACGTCCACTAACAGTCCGTAAGTTAACAGAGCTTTGAGCAACCGGCCCTTGAGCTTTAAACAACTGGTCCCAGTTTATTAGTCCATATAATTCTTTCTAGGGCATTTTACACTTCGTTGTTTTTAGATACACTCAGCACAAATTCTCTTATACTCCTATAATAATCCTCTCTTGGTACATGTCAGCATCGCTCATGCTGAATTCAGTTTTTTGTGCTGTTGCTTCCATCCGAATAAAACACGAACTACCAAAACGTTTTATTCCATTTGTTAAGCCTTGGTCGATTTTATGTGTCCAGGTTATCAACAATGGGAAGTGCTACATAATTATGGATACCTTATTGAGAGGAGCGTTGGTCTAATCAATCCGAATAACGAAATCGGTGACGGCAACTAGAGTGAAACGTCTCAATTGTTTGTAGCGACACGCCGTTTCTAGATGGCCAGACTGGAACTCACTGTGAGTTGATTCTGTTTTTGATTTATTAAACTTCTAGCCTTACTTTATTGATTGAAAAGGCTTCCCTCGTGTTTATTTATTTTGATGTTGTGTTTTTTTCTGGTACAATTATACTCCAATAAAAAAGATAGCGGGATAACTTGATGTACATATATAACTATGTGAAACTGGTTATAACTGGATTAAAATTTGAGCACAAATTTATAATTTATACTACAATCAACTTCTTCCAAATCGATGCCAGTATTTACATTTGAGCTCCCGGAGATATTGCGTATATAATTATTCCTGCACCAAATTCTTGACGATTTGGAACGAGTACTGAGGACACCTGCGTTGGGGAAGGAATAATGGGCTGATTTTACTGAGACTTTCATCTAAAATACATGAGCTACCTTGCATAGGAGCACCCAGCTCTTTGATATTTGATATAAAGAAGTAATTTTCATCATGTAACTCTCTCAAGGGATAATTCCCTCGTGTTTTCTAAAGTCTATTTAACACAGGCGTCCGGTTACAGCCTAACATTCAGTCAACAATTCAAAGCGAGTTGCTTTGGAATTATGTACATGTATTGTTTCCAGTAAGGGGAAATAACAATAGATAAACGACAGCATATGTTTCAAAACTACAAATTTGGGTCACACTGCCGATAGATTCCAAATTCTGGATATACGATTGTTAGGTGATGATCACAATGTATTAAACATTCAAATGTATTTCTCGTCGCTCTATCGGCTACACACAAGATGCGAAAGATTTTGACACTCGTGACCTGATAAACTGGAAATCCCTGAGGATATACGTCATCGCCATGTCAACCTGATGACGATAAAAGCTCGTGGGTACAGTTACATTGACAGATGTATGAGTAAAAACGAATGAAATGACGGAAACAGTAGACAAATAAAAACCATAGCAGGATTTAAATATAGCATTTTAAAATATGTTATTTGATTCTGGACATAATCTTACAGACATGTCGACGTTATTATCGGGGCAGGCGAAAGACATATTCCAGGCCTTTTAAATTTGTCAGTTTGCCGCAGGAGTCGGACACCCGCCTCTGGTGACGACTGCATGGTTTGTTTTTTTTTATTAAGTTTTAAGGTACTCAAGATATGATGACGGATTGCCCATTTCTTTAGCCGCCTTAATTACCGGTGAACAGAGGTTTACCGCTGTTCTCTTGAGGGATTGGCCCAATTTTGTTGATCCATCTATCCAAAGTCTAATTCGGTTATCGACAGCTGCGCAATAGCAAACCTGTTCCTGTGGTATATGCCACAAAGGATCTGTTGATGCTTAGGAGGACTGTACTACATGAGACCAGATAAGTTTTTTTCAGGCCACTGATTCCTCTCGTTTTTGACATGGCGTTAAGGTGTTGTCAACAGGGCCGGCCGGTTTGTGTCGCATAATGGGGATCGTACCGGTTTACGATCAATTTACGACAAAGTGACGCATGCAAAAATAAAGTTAACAAACAGACCAGACCTAGTGATAACAGGGTGGAAGTTCTTTCAGCGAATGAATGTGATAGAGATGCTGGAAATAATTATAGTATAAATTAACATTTTAATACACTTTCACAATAATGTACAATTGGGTGTGAACTATATTCGTTTCACATTAAATGCGATGTAAGCGGACTAGAGAACTGTATCAGATTGTAGGTTATATCCGGTCAGGATGCAGCGCTGATGATGTGCAGACATTCGACAGAAGACAATTGGATAGCGCAAAGTGTATCAATTGCATGCCGAGAGATGATCGAAACATTTTCGTTTGGACAAATAGGCTCGATATTCATAAAGTTGAGTGTAAATATTGTGCGGATGATTCTTTTCTCGGCAGGCCAGATCACTTCAAAGCACCATTAACGAAAGGTAGCTTTTGGGTTCTTCCACACCAGCTGAGGCAGAACATTGTCGCGCTGGTAAGTGGGACTATTAAAGTGGAACAGTGCAATACACTCTGCCAATCCCACGATGGCTATTTAATGGAGAGTTAAAGTACAGCTTAGTAGATAGAACCAGCTCATATGCTGCCGAGAGAGTATATGATGGATGGCATATTTTCGAACCTGCGAAGTTTTTTAGATTGAGATGAATTCCAAGCTCCCTCGTTACTTCCAAACGATCGTGTAAACTTTCTTCAATATACATATCCTAAGCACTGTTTGTTTCCCAGGGACCATGCGTCTTCAAATCTAAAGACGAAATACCCTCAGCAGCTTTAGTTAAAAACTATAGACCCATCTCTGTACTTAGTTGTGTTTGCAAAGTTTTCGAGAGAGTTGTAATCACGTCGGTATTTGCTCACGTACGTAGGTGTATAGCATGGGTTTCTATCAGGTTGTTCAACTGTCACGCATTTACTCGATATTTACTTCGATATAATTCAAGCACTAGATCACGGAAAAGAGATTTTGTTTATATTTTTCGATATCACAAAAGCTTTTGATCGCGGTCTACTGACGAAGTTACGTTTCTGGGGTATTTCTGATAAACTTTTAGATTGGTTCGCAAGCTATATATTGCATAGACAACAAAGGGCTGTTATTAGTGGTTGCGAATCTAATCTTCTTAGTGTTACAGCAGGCGTACCACAGGGGTGTGTTTAGTACCCCTTCTATTCTCGCTGTACATTAACGACCTATACCAAACGATTTAATTAATAATGTTCGTCTATTCGCAGAGAACACATGTTGATATGTTTCTGCTGATGACATAACAGATCAACGTATTGTTTCTTCTATTGCTGATGATCTTCTGTCAATAAAAAAATGGTCGAAATCGTGGCTTGCCACATTTAAAACTGACAAGACCAAATAAATCTTTTGCTCTCGGCGAAGACGCCCGTCGCAAATAGAGCCAATATTTTGGGGGGAATCAATCAAACTTTCTGATTCACATAAGCAATTAGGCTTTAGCTCTAAACTCTCGGGAAAATTGGAATGACCATCTAGCCAACTTAATAACAAGTGCAAATTAAAAAAAAACTGTTCCGTGGTCTTAAATATAGTCTAAACCGCAAATGTCTCGATATCATGTTCAAATCTTTTATTCGCCCATCTTTTGAATATGCAGATGTGGTTTTGGACAATATCACGGTAGACCAATGTGCAACAATTGAGTCTCTTCAAAAAGACTGTATCCGGACCAGGTTTCACTAAAAGTGTTGCAACAACGTTGTTGTACGAAGAATCGGGTTTCATTGAGTTAAAACAGCACCGTCGCCTCCACAGACTAAACCAATCACAAAATTGTGTATGACAAGAACACGTCTTAATGATAGGTTGACCGATCAAGTAGCTACTCGAAACCCGTACCCTTCACGTGCAACAAACTACTTTACAACGTTTATGTGCAAAACTGCAACATTCTATAAATCATTCTACCCAACAACTGTCCGCGACTGGAACTCGTTGCCAGGCCCGTCCAAACCATTACTGCTAACAATTCTTTGAAAACCAAGATATATAAATATATATTCATTGGAGGAATAAAATATAAATATAAAATAAATATATTCGAGGGAAAAAATGATTGCAATGGCACAAACTAATTCATCCGAGGTATTTAAAATTGGTACTTAATATGTTATATCTAAACAATCCGTTACAGTTTCATGTTCGACATTTAATATTTCACAGGAGCCAGCGGCCGGAGCTTAGTATTTAGCGTGTACACCTACTAATCTTACTTCGATGCACCGTTCACGGTTCGAGTCTGTCTGTCGACCATCAGGTGTATGAGTGAGTCACACCACTTGAGGTTTGGTCATTACGAGGCTTTCCTCTTGGGTTTTCACCGTATTGAAACAAGGCACAGTGTGAAATGGACAATCCGTCTACATATAATTAAATTACCATTGAGTATACGACATTGAACTAGAATAAAACAATCATAATTCTGGTTCTAAAACTGTTGAAATATTAAAGATATGTTTACTGCATATTGGTAGTTACTAAAGTGAATTGTGTCGTCGTCATGTTTGGTATATAACCGTGTGTTTTAGGACAACCGTCAATACATAACAAATTACGAACGGATCTTCTTTCTAAAGAGATAATAAATATCGGCTAATAATTTTTTTTCCGGTATCAATAAAATACGGATAAATTGATTAAAGTCGTATAAATGTACGTTGAGAAACTTGTGATAAAAAAACTTCAGAGATAATCTTATTTTATCAGGTCGTCGGTCTGTGAGGACATACACGTGTGCGTCATATTCTCTATCCAAATATGCCTCAAGGCAGAGAAAGAATTGACATATGACTATTTGGCCCGCGACAAGTGTCTCTTTGTACTTCAAAAAAACATTTAATACAAAACTCTGAGATGGCTTGTTCGTCGGATTATCTCGTATGGTTCATTTACACTACTCTTGACAATGCCTCATATATAATATAATTTGGTTGTATTATGTGCGTAACATTTACAATGGTTATGGAATTATTATACTGTCTTTAAGGCGCGAGTCATCCAAAAACATGAACCAACGCCACAAATTCTATAACCAACCAACCACAATGTCTATATATATTATAAATATACTTTCTCTGGTTGGAAACCCTGGGTTACTAAGTCTATTAGAACGCAACAAAGATGTACCTACGACTATTATCATAATATTAGGAAATATGTTATAAAGATATTGCCGAGAATATTGACAACAATGCTGCTAGCGAGTCGTCTGCAATAGTAACCCCCTTTATTGGGATTTGACAATGTGTATTGAATGCTATCGCCTTTATCCATACGCTATGTATGCTATTTGGAGGTATAAACCTTTACTAAGCAGCATTCTGTAACGCCTGGACGTTCGGCAAATAAATCTTTACTTTAATCTGAAAAATACGTGTGCAGTTTGAATTACAACGAAATGATTGCGTTTACAGGCGAAGAAATTTAATATTAACAAGTCATTTTGAAATCAGATCTATACTCTCAGCGTTTGTGTGATTCCAGTGTTCCAAAACTTCATTTCGTGGATTTACAAAAGGAAAAAGACTGTGAATGTACATAAATTTATGAAGGCGATGAATAATGTATTTCCGTTGGATTCTTTGATTAAACCAAATTAATACCGAATGTTGTTGAAGGATTATACATGTTGTACTTTTATCTAGAAATCATTAGTAGAAAAGCCCTTATCCCTTTAAGCTCTATGACATTATCTAAAGTCAATAGCACAACCTCTCATATTCCACGGTTCTTTCGAACCAATGCCGTGTTAAGTGTTCAGAAAAAAATGCAATCGTATTTTTTTCCCTTTATGTCTGTAAAATGTGTGATCAAGGGTTTTTGTCTAAATGATAAATCTCTGCAAAGACCTTGTAAAGACCAAAAAACTTTTTTCTGTAATCATTAATTTTGAAACCCGAAGAACTGTAAGCGTACTGTCAAGCTGAGCTTGTAGTTCGTTGCTATTACGTGATGTAAACCACGACTAGTTTTAGTGTAAATATAGCCATTGGGTATTCTGTGTAAGTTAAATTCATGAAACAAAAATTGATATGATGCACAAAATTCCTTCTAAAATCAATAAAAAAAAAACATTAGCTCGAAGACATTGGTTTTTGTTCATGGAACTGTCGACAAACTTCTTCATCGCTTGAAGGGTTTCACTATTAAAGTGACATATTGCTGCTTAGTTGTATTCTGGCCTAGCCTCATATGCTGGATTTCTATTTGAATTAGCATACACCCAAAATCGTGGGACCCCAGCCAATCAGCGACGCTCTATCGCACAACAATCACGTATATTTGTTTTGATAGTTCTTTTCGAACATCTTCTGACGCCAACATTTGATTGAAACCGTCGCCGTCTTACCTCCATGCCTTGCGTACAGCCCGTCTGCGTTGAAAAGCTAAATGGTACTTTATCGTTACAAAATGAGACTCCAAAAGTAGAACAACGACTGCCATGGATTTGGATATTATTTAAACTGTGGACAGAAAACCTGCTTTTGATCATGCTTATAAGTTGATTTCGAGCACAGCTTCCTGTCATTATTTTCCCTCGGTCGTAGCCTCCAACTGTCGTCGAATCGGCTTATTACATTGGTGGGTGGATTTAGGGGAAAACCCTAGATGGGATATGATTATGTGCCCTTATTCGAATACACCCATGTCTTAACCTTGGCAAACTGACGGAAGTCAATATGAAGTGCTGTGTTGTTTTTTTTCGCACTTTTATGAAAGGTGTACTAGTTTTTGCTAGAGCCTGTCAGACAAATCCTACAATAAACCTGTGTTATTTATTGTATTTGTTTATTTTGTCTTATTCCTTGTGGTATTCAAGGCAACTTTTACTGATTTAAGTAAGATGTCTATGGGAACAGTAAGGTCATGCCGTTTACACCTGACGATTAAAGGAGATCCCAAAAAGACGAATGCCGCACCCCAATCGTCAAAATGATTTCAACCATCGCAAGTCCTCTGTCGACCATCAGGTATATGAGTGAAGTGGACAATCCGTCGTCATGTAAGTGAAATACCCTTGAGTAGGATGTTAAACCCCAATCAAAGAAACAAACAATATAATTTTGGGTAACACAGCTCCTGCATTCTGTAACCATCTAGCTTGTTAGCTCAAGCACCATCCCGTTCGACCCAGGTAGTCATATATAGCGGAGTTATAGTCTACACCACACTTTAAGGCGGAAAATCCAGTTGCTTCACATGTGTAAATGTATAATAGTTACCTAATACAAATTAACACAATATTGATTTAAGAATAGTAAAATGTGTTAGTTACTTGAGAAAGAAAAGCATCGATATGCAATTATATTATACATTTTTACATAACCCCCGTGTATTTATCGTTGCAGCTTGCACAATGACTGCACACAATGCATGGTAAGCTTCCGAATGGCACTACAAAACATGGCCCTGGTTTATGACCAAGCAGTCTATACTTTGGAGGTAAGACGGCGACGGTTTTAATACTAGTGCCAAAGTTAACATTCGATAGTCCGAGTGTATCTATGAGACAAATGTCCATTCTGTTGTGTCTTTACTCTAAATCTCCGAATTCCAACGTCTGAAATCTAACCATTCAACACCCGCTCGATATGCATTAATCTTAATGACAGAACATCGGCTTAAACTTCATGCTTTTCTATTCCAGTTAAACCGTTACTAATTTATCTCAAATTGCCTTCCAATATTTTATCCTTACTTCTTCTGCATTGGTAATAGTGGCATAAAGGCTCCGAGTAATGGACTCCTTCGTGGACAGTACAAATGTGAAAATAATCAGACCAATTTACAGCCGAAAAAAAGTCAGATATGGATTCATAGTTTACCGTGCTAAATCCATTAAATCTAATAAAATCGCTTTGTCGCCAGGTTTCAATTTCCCAGAAGAGCAATTTTAGAAAATCGAAAGCGGCCAGTGATAAATCAGCCTGTGTTATCTGTCATTTTAGATTCCGTATGAACGATTATAGAAATATCAAAAGGAAATTCCATCAATTAGATAAAAGAGTTAAGTGACTTTAACGGTTAATCTGGCTTTTCATAAACACATACTTTAAACCAATTTTGAAGCTTCAGCAGAACTATCAACGTGCTTCTGTAGCGTTTTAACGTGTTAAATATAAACACATATACCAAATATATACGCAATGATACACATCGATTCCATGTATAAAATGCTTCATTTTACTCTGGCTCTCTCCTAAATAAGGGGCAACACAAAGCCGAGCTGTATTTGATCTATTTGTACTGCGTCCTGAAATTGTCCTGTATCGTTTCTGATTGTTGAAAATGGTGTCCAAGGTGGGTTTAAAATAATAAAAATTGACGCAGCACATGAATGTGTCAGGTCGTTGTAGAGGTATACTGTGCTTATAATCCTGAGATACATTCTAATAGATTTACGCATAGTTGTTTATTATTGTTTCGGGGAAAGTTGATATATTCAGAAGCGTATATTTGTATTAATATAGGGTGAAGCGCTGAAGCTGTAAAATAACCATTACGTTGTCTGGTCTAAAGGAAAAGCGATTCTAATCTACTAGACCGTAACAGCGAGATATCATTACTTCATACTATCATCAGTAACACTACATCTTTATTGACCAAATGCGAACAAGAATGATTTTAACGACATTGGATCCACGGCCGAGAACCAACAATAAAAGGGTTTTATCTAACAGCCACTCAGATTTGTCATTAGGCTATTCAGACGCTATACGTATGCCTTTTTTTCAAAATGTGCTAGCTGTTTGGGTCACGCCCCTGGAATTATAATCAGCTTAGGTATGATATTACAGACAAATTTTGTTTTTTTATTAGAATTTCAAACGTGCCTGACATAGAAAAATAACTAACCATGTCTATCATGCTCGCCATCAACACACTGGCAAATCCTTATCGATATCGATAATAATGGAAGCAGCGACAGGACAGAAGTCGAACTGTGTGGCGCGATCAAATCGTGCTAATCTGACGTCATGCGGACTATTTACCCTGATGTTCAAAGATTTATCCGAATATTATGGTTATAACTTTGTTCCATCCGACTTTATGACTTATGTGAAGAACAAGCTTGAACCGTAATTCACATTTTCTAACAAAGAACGATTTGCTTTTCTTAGTTATCCAGCCGTTGTAAACAATATGGGTGGTCTGTTCAAATGACATACAAACTTTAGTTGCATTCTAACACGTGTCTAATGGATTCCCAGTTATCCGCTCCCAACAGTTAAAACATGACCGTCCAGAGTGATAATTGTACGTGTATGTCAGGCTTCAAATTAAAATGTGAGCTAGGCTTCAAGGAAGTATCAAACTTCAAGGTTTGTTTTTTGTGTGCTTTAACGCAGTACTCACTAATATAACGACGGATTGTCCACTTTCCACTTTGTCTATGTAAATACGCTTAAACTGTGATGAAATCGACCCATTTGGGTCACCTCGTGTGGCTCCTCGTATTAAGGTTCGAAAAGCGGACTCGAACCTGTGAGTGCTACATCGAAGGAGGGTCAGTAGTCCAACTTGTTATCCACTGAAGTATGACCGTCAGCCTAAAATGAAAACATTTGGGTGTTAAACTATTTTTCAGAGGTACATGTATTACAAACAACACTACGATCCCTAAGCGCTTTCCCTCTTTATGCAAACTCGGTTATCGACTGATTCATATTATTACAGTCGTATCCTTTATTGAATAGATAGACAGTTTCTATGCCGAGTGACAAATGGTCAGACCACTCTAACACAAATGGCATTCTTTGTTAGACACAATAAAACATTAGACGAATGTACGCCAGCATCTGATGGCGACCGGTGGGTGGTTGTAGGGTGATTCCTGTTGCCCTGGTGCTCTGAGAGCTAAGGGGCAACATACAACCGCTCTGTTTGTTATGTCTTTGTATTACGTTGTCCTGTATTTGCCAGTCGCGTCGAGGGTGGTTTCATTTATCCATTGGGCTGGCACGCCGCCATGTGAGTGAAATAACCTTAAGTACAGCGTTAACCCCCAACCAAACAAACAGACAGACTGACGGGGGTTGTTGTCAACTGCCCGATGCAATACAGGTCGGTGGGAAATAAACACATCGAATAATTAAGCCGATGTGCTTTTTACAAAGAAAATGTTGTGGCGCTTAAATGTTGGCGAAGGACGTACATGTACTGTAAAAGGTGTTACGTCAATTACATGTTAGTATCATGGCCATGATAATGTTTATGTTTGGTTAATATTGATGTTGTTGTTGTTTCTTAATTGTGATTTAAGACCGTTTTAAGTATGTAGATGCTACGGCTTTGTGGCGAACAGATTGTGGTTAAGTCTTAATTCTAACCCATGTCTTGGTATTGATTTTTATTGACTGTCAACCGCCTGTGTCCTATTCAGGGTGACACTGATCCTACCTGATTAAATTAAGAACTTAACGTATATTTTACTTTAAAGTCGTCTCCATCAGAGATTTGATCAATTGATCTGGTGTATTGGGCTTCCGCAGTAGTGCTAACATCAGATAGTCACAAAACCAGAAGTTATCGGTCAACTATACCACGAGTACACTGTTATTGCAGATTGGTTATTAGATAAAATAGCAATTTATGAACACACTAGAGCTTTTGCTCTGAGATACAAACCTTATAATTGAATATAGTGGGGGAGGGAGGGGGGGGATTAGAGTCGGTAGAAAACTACTTTTTATGGTGTCTCTTTTCTTTTCTGTTTTTTAAAATCGTAACGAACGTTTTAATCACAAAATAGCATATTATTATCAATGAATATAGTATTAAACAAGGGTCAATCAAATTTCCCTTCAGACATATCAATGTTTATGTTAAGTACAACAAGGAATGTTCTGCACGTTTACTGAAATTGTTTTCTCGGCGAAGCAGTTAAAGTATATACACGTCAATGTTGATATTATTGCTAACTAAATCTTTATGAATGTTTTATTAGTCTCGTAATGTATGGCAAAACACCTTTTCTAATCTCGGACTACGATTAAAACCAAACATGGGCCTACAGCTATACCGAACACATAAACTCACCTTTAACAGAACCATCAAACTGAAACGAATAAAAACGTCACAACTCAAATGATGGTCTTAAATAAAACCTTGATTAAATCTCGATTGTGTACGGCCACAGAATACTGATTTGTTTTTATATCATGGTGTGTAAAGCACACGGAGAACTGTTGCTTCTAACTGGACCAATAAATCCACCAGGGCTCCATTCATTTTATGTCAAATGTCCTTTATACTAACGAGTTACTTCCAATCCGTGCATTTTCTTGCAGGTTCAGAAATACTGTTGTTTCCCAGTAGCCAATAGTATGTTTGACAATGCACATGTATGAACAGTTAACCCAAGAACACTTCAATAAGAAATGGGCTCCACGATTTTTTTCTCGAAGGTAATATTTCCTAACCGCTTCGCTTTGATTGATATTTAACGTCGTTAAATAAAAGTTGTTTAACTTGAAAAATTACCTAAAATGGTTAATAAAAACCAACCCGCCAGTTCTACATGTATGATCCAATAAAGTATTTGAACCTGTGTATGTGATTTCCATTGAACATCGTTAGGAGGTTAAAACCACGAGCTCATTTACCATGCAACTTCAGAGAATAACCATAACTATCTGAGCGTGTATGTACCAAGATGAAAGCTATACAACAAACATCTAAAGCACTATCAGTACACGTGTTTATAGATTATTTATTCCAACAAGAAGTAGTTTATTAGTTCCATTTGTGCTAAAATGTGAAAGCATGTGTACGAAGATGAAAGCTTTATCAGAACTGTGTAGGACACTATCAGTGTACAAATTGTAAGTTGTTCAACTGTAAATACCAACCAGATTATATTACCGGTTCTATTAATACTTGAAAGTATATTTACCAAGAATAAAGCTTTACTTTGAATATCTAGGACACGACCTGTACACTTATAATTTGTTTATTTGTCAGCAAATACCAACAAGAAGTAGTTCACCGTATTCACCGTAAAGAACGCTCAGAGTAATTCCTGTATTAACGGTAATTCTTTGTGTACCTGAGGCGTCTCATGCGGGTGCTATGTCAACCCTTCTCTCTCTGAGGATAGGCCGATTGATTTTCCCAAACACTGTATTATCAGTTGATGTTTGCCGCTGTGCTTAAGGGAATTTTACTTTGGGCTGACGTGTATACCGACACTAATTAGCCTCGCAACGCTAAAATTAATTTTGTTACGGATGTATGTTGTGAAAATATTGTATGCCTCCAGTGCCAAGTTAGAGTGGACCGACTTGGGATGAGGGGAAATTTTAGAGATAGTCACTTTTTCCTATTAATGATATCCAGAAGAATACCAAATTAAAAGTGACCTTGTATTTGGACGCAATCCTTTCATTCTTTTCCATAAAAGTGTACGGTAAAATACGGCCAACTAATCATCACGGAGGGTCCCTATAGTCCTCACGTACGACGTAGATCAACAGCAGATCATCTGTTGTTATTCATTCTTACGCGGAATGGATCGAAAGAAATCTTCCTGAATGCAGTCTTATCATAACACACTTCATACACTGATCGTAGGATTTGATCAGGTTACTGAGTGCATTTGTGTCGCTGTATTAAGAGTAGAGAGCTTGGTCCCTCCACTGAGAACCATCAAGAGTAGCTACAGTAAATAGAAGCTGGTATCAATGTGAATACTAGTGTCATTAGCAAGGCTTGTAAATAATGAGTGAAAGTGTGAACCTATTTACTCCTGTCCTAAACCAGGCTCGATGTGACAAGGCTTAACAATTCACCTATTTACGCCAGCTAATCACATGAAGGCGGATGTGTCACGAAAAGCTATAATGCAAAAAGCCCCAAGCTCATCGCAAAATTAGATTACGGTGGATCCAGCGTGGACTATAACCATGGTGGACATTGAGATAAAACGTTCTATATAGTTCATTACTTTACACCGGGAGGTCTGGGGAGAACAGCAGGGAACATCAGTGTTTTTAGAGAATGGTAAAACATACACACAAGCATTATCCACCTTACTTAAATGTTTACTGTTAAGTTTCTATATCCAACTTATTCGAGTACCTTAACTTTTATTTCGCCTGAGATAATCTTTGTGGTTAAGCCATTTGGACATCAATACCCGATTTGAGCCGTCTGTATGACCATTAGTTCCGTATTTATTGTCCGTATTTACAGCGACAAGAAGTTGGGAATTTCAAGTCAGAAACACTTATCGAGGGGTACTACATCTGGAAAATGATACTCGTCCGCTATTAAAAATACATATCGAATGAATCGACATTGTGAGCTATAGATACAACACAAATGTCGATTATGATTGGATCGTCCCGATCGCAGCATCCTCTCCGTTTTCCAAATGCTCCGAAAAACGCACACAATGTTTTAATCACTTATTTATTGATTGATTGGTGCTAACGTCGTGCTTAGGATCTTTTAATCACAGGACAGCAATTCGTTTTCCTAACAGTAAACTAATAACCCAATGCCAAGTGAAATAGCTTGTTAGTTTTGCAATATATTGCACTTAGCCAGTCAGATGACATAATACATTTTTGGATGGGTTTTTTTTAAAATCAAAGTATACTAATGGAAAAAGTAACTGTGCATCACAGAAAATGGGACAAAACAAAAGATGTTTGAAAAGTTATAAACCTAACCGTCAATA
>JAQQZZ010121483.1:0-14540 GCA_030265115.1 Mopalia vespertina
TGGCAATTAAACCCTTCTTTACTATTAAAATCACTAAATTTATTAAATTTCCAACCAGACATTGATCTATTTGCTTCAAGAACAAACTGTCACTTCAATACATATGCATCATTCAAGTCTGACCCAGGAGCTAATTTTGTCGATGCATTTGCAGTTAATTGGAAATCACTTACGTTTTATGCATTTCCTCCATTCAGTGTTGTTGGAGATGTTGTGGAAAAAAGTGGAGTCCGAGAAAGCGACGGGAGTATTGGTCGTTCCAGATTGGCCAACACAAGTATGGTACACCAAAATAATGAGGTTATTAATAGAGTACCCAGTTCGACTGCAGCCATCAGAGAGACTGTTGCGCCTACCATGTTACGCAGACCAAGTTCACCCACTTCACAGAAAACTAACTTTGTTAATCTGTCTGGAGACATCTCTCGGAGAAAAATATTTCACAGAAAGCTTTGACCCTTATCCTGAATGCCTGGAGGGGGTCACCCAGCGTCAATATCAGACATACCTCCAGGAATGGGGAATCTTATTGTCATTCGATCCACAGGGAATGATCCCATTTCAGCGCCTGTACACATAGGAATAAACTTTCTGGCTGATTAAGCCGATAGAGTAGGATACAGCTCTGTTAATACGGCAAGACGTTCCTTGTCAGTATGCAGTGATTAACATGCCTACTTAAAGGGATGTTTGAAGTCAAACCGTCACTTCCTAGGTACACTCAAACATGGGATGCCAACATTGTGCTTGATTATTTAAAATCTTTGGAATAACCGTTCAGTATGAAAATGCTAACTCTGAAGCTGACTATGTTGCTGGCCATTCTGACAGGCTAGAGATGTCAGACATTACATGTGCTCGATATAGGGCCAAAGAACATGGTCCTCTCGGATGAGAAATGTGTGTTTTATGTGAACAAGCTGATTAAACAATCACGTCCTGGATATCATTTGAAACCAATCACTCTAATATCTTATTTGCCAGATACGGCATTATGTGTTGTTGAATGTATTCGTGGGTAGGACATTATCTTTCAGGAATGGACAAGAAACATCTTTGTTATTAAGTTTTGTAAAACCTCACAAGCCCGTGAGTAAGGATACAATTTAATTTTATTTTTAAAGTTTTCGAGAACGCTGTTGACTTCGTCATCCCAGCGGATGGGACGTCGTCATTGCCGTCATCGCCGCTTTTGTCATCACTGCTCTCGTTCAAATTTTTCATCATCTTGAACTCTACAATTTTCATATTCTTCTTTGCATTCTTCCGTATTATTGATTAATATATGACGGATCATATCGTAATTTCTAAAAAAAAACGACGCACACAAATATCGCAAACAAAAGACATCCTCCTTGTTCGGCTGGAGATCCATGATTGAGGGAATTAAAGTACATGGGCTGGTTAAATGCTCAAGACTGTTTACCTAAGTCACTTTCCACAGTGGGAGTTCTACGGCGTCATGCGGTGCCATCGACGCCGCATGACACCGCAGAACGCCGTCGTGATGCCGGAGAACGCCGTTGTGATGCCGCAGAACGCCATCGTGATGCTGCAGAACGCCATCGTGATGCTGCAGAACGCCATCGCGATGCCGCAAAATGCTGCAATACGCCACAGAACGCCGTACGACACCGCAAAACGCCGTCGTGGCGCCACAGGGACGTTGCAGTGACGCCGCACAACGCCGCAGTACGGCGTCGTGTCACATGTGGCATGTGACATTGTTGTGACCTCACAGCACCCCATGTCAAATCTCTCGAGAGTCCACCGGGCGCAAAGCAAGATTTTTTAGTACTGAATAACGTACACTCCTTCTTTATCATAATGTCTGATAATCTTGATAACGCAAAAAGTATGACTGTTGAATGGCTATTACAACAAGACAAAAGGCCAGCAGATCAATTGCATGACGATTGGGGGTGTGTATTCGAACTGAACAGTAGACATCGAGAACAAACGATTTCACAAGCCGACTTCTAAAAAAAATATACTTTTAAAAATTAACTCAAGACTGTCAAATGAGTGTTTCCGCTTCACAATGATAGCGGCAGCCACACAAAATGTATATCATATTAGTTAATTATGTAAGCCCACGCCGTTACTTATTTTCTTACTCCAAAATATATTTCTGTAAAGCCAAATCCCGCTCTGAAAATGATTTCTTCCGCGGCATGCAAACAAAATTGGTATTTACAGGACGGAATATAAGTTTACCTCACAATTATACGTATAAATCTCCAATACGTTGGCCTTCACACCCCAAAGTAATAACCCTAAGAAAACAAAATGGGTCGTAAACTCTTTCGATATAGGCCAACACTGATCACTTCAGACATGTGCCAAGTGCGTATTCTGTCTGAGTGTTAGAATACACATTTAAACTACTTGTCTCTAGTAGGACTCCTACTGATAGCTTTTAACAATGGTGGGAACGAAATTAATAAGTTCAAACTGCCATTTAAAGAGATTTTTTTAAATGATATATTCAAGACAATTAATGCAATTCATAAAACTCTATATCACCTTTTCATTCAATTAAGAAAGCATGTTGTCTATTAAATGTATTGTGAGTATTCTAAAAACAATCGAGAGTTTAATCATTTACTCACGTTTGGGCTGTTTTCTCCGCTTTAATTTTACTTGATTTAAAACGTCTAAATCGTTAATTTCTTGTAAACTATTTGCACTAAGTCTTTTGAAATTTGGCACACACAATCTTGAACTATTATCTAAAAAAAATTGTCACGCAGTTTTTTATATTGATTTTCGTTTTGAATATATTAAGCAAATATTTTTTTAAGGGCGGATTTTTATTTTTTAAATATATTTTTTGTCAATGGTGCAAAATCTTAATTGAATTTAAAAAACCCTATGACAGTATTTTAGTTTAAATACTTGTGTACAAAGACATGGAACTTTAAAGAAAAAATATCCAACCATCTAAGAAAAATAATAGTTATATAAAAGGGTAAATTTTAACAAATTATTTGACGTTTTTGTTTATTTATACCAATATAAAAGTAAATGAATCAAAATATAACATTATATTTATAATCTTGAAGTCCTTTCCTTTGTTAATATATGTGTTGCTAATATAATCATTCTTTGGAAATAACCGCAAAAAGGACGAGAAGATAAGGGTCGCATTTTTACCCGTGACTAGCGGTCGAGTCCTTAAGATATGTAAATGTATTCATAAATATGGCGAAACAAATATGTTCTTTGAAACATCCATAGTTCAATTTGATTTGGCTTAAACTTGCTAGAATAACATTTTATTTTAATATTGATATTAATATGCGTTTTTTTTTTCAGCGAAACCCTTGAAACCAATCGTTCGTCTCGTTTGGCCCAACAGAAAAGCAAGGTAAGGCTACATAGATAGTTAAACTATAATTTTAGTGTGTTACTTGCAGTTGTAAATGTTTACACTGAACTTAATACTATATAGGAGAAATACATACATGCAACTCGTGCTTACTTTAATCATCTCACGTTTTTTCTGTTTGAATCTCACGAAAATTGTGTTCGCGTTATATTCGATTATTTTAACACAGTGTCGTAGAGTTTACTGTTGTAGGATGAACAACCCCTTACAAATTTGTACAGCGCATTTCAATTAATTTTAAAAGTAGTATCCAATTTAATTTGGCATCCTAGCTTCGTCAAAATAGCAGTAATTGCGACCATTCCCTCTGGTCAGCACGTAACTGCGCGCAAACGTTCAGTCTTGAATTTGTCGACTTCAATATTCATATAAATTTTTGTTTTACTTTCAGTTATATTTCGTTGCCAGTATTATAAAAGATTTAGAAAATAATATCACATAATGGTGCTGTAAGTATAACCCATTTGAATTTGGACCAAGCTAGACATGAGATGATTTGAAGCGAGTAGGGACCACCTTTCATCTCATATGGTATATCTCACACGGTAAGCAAACTAGGACACAATGCACACTGTTTGATTTTCAGTTATCACTCAATACATTTGAAGTAAACAATAAATAAGAGTCGATAGTATGGTAATATCAATTTAATGAGAGCAATTCGGGTCAAGCTCTAATATAAGACTATGTC
Source organism: Mopalia vespertina (assembly GCA_030265115.1). Classification (NCBI taxonomy): domain Eukaryota; kingdom Metazoa; phylum Mollusca; class Polyplacophora; order Chitonida; family Mopaliidae; genus Mopalia; species Mopalia vespertina. The sequence goes on from JAQQZZ010121483.1 coordinate 4,083, forward strand.
ATTAAGGATTTATAAAAGGGACCTCTGTTTGAATCTATTCTCTGTGTCTGTGTTCATATTAATCAGAACAGATTCCACATATTCTGATATATTCTGATATATATATGTGTGAAACTTTGTGTTCTGGAAATTTGACTAGAATATTTACCTTCTAGAGTGTGCAAACTTGAGATAGGTTAAATTTGGCTGGATTACAGATAGCACGGGAAGTGCCTGTTTATCTATAATTTATGTATTTTATATTATAGGTAGTGCCACAGGTATCATAGTAGAATCTTCACTGGGCTTTCCGTTGAGTGACAGCATAAAATGGGCCTCGGTATACACACGGAATCTACTTGATGTAATTAATGGCTGCTCCTTTGGCCGATAGACGAGATGTGACCATTACCCTTGACGTCAGCATGTGATAAAATTGCTTTCCTTCTACACCCTCTATTTAAATACGCAGACAGATAGTCTGACGAAAACCGACGTATAACAAACAGCTGCCCACATCATTTTATTTTCCTTGAGGAATTTTACAGAAGTTATATTTGTGTGTGCTTTTTATCTCAGTAAGAAGGCCTAATTACTGTTATGTACAGCATATTTTAACTTTCCATCACCTTCCAACTGTAGGCTTATTTATTCAGTTTGTGTGAGGAAAAACAAACTTGTTCAGATTGACCGCCCGATGCTTAACACAATTAGACGGGAAGATAGGCAATTCTTGTGAAATGTCAGAATCGTGTATACCTCATAGTTGATAAGATATCGTATACCAGGCAGCTCTTTTCACAAAGAATATCAAAATAATTGAAAGAGGTTTACAAGATAATATTTTTCGAATTATATCGTTGACAGAAAATCGGAACTAAGAAGCAGTTTCATTGTGTTAGTATGCCCAGAGGAGAGTCACAACCATTAAGAAGTGGGCTTAATTTCGTATTTTTTTTAAAGCTACATATATGACTTTGTGGAAATTCCCCGGCTTACGACTTAAACCCTACTCAAGTCTGACCTAGTAAAAATCTGCCTTACACGCGTTTCATAATGTCACGTTTTTAAAAGGAGTTCAAAGGCAAATTGTTAGGTTTGAACATGGTTACATAAAAGGGCAAAAATATTTATCCCGTTGAAATTCTGCGTCTATTTTGGGCCTTTGCAAATCTCAGTAGAACATAGCAAAGATGAACATGGAGAGTGGAACAAAATTCATCAGAGAAATAAACGATCAATTTTTGATTTGCAAAATTTGTCACGAAACCTACAGAGACCCAAAGATTTTAACGTGCCTGCATACATTCTGCTCAGACTGTATACAGCATCATGTCGATTCTGAACGTGAACGTGCCAGTCGGTTTTCTATGTATAATATATATGTGAACTGCCCATTATGTAGAAAAAAGACAGAAATTCCAAATGGAGGAGTTCGTCGTTTAACAGACAATTTCTTAGTTTCAAATTTAACAGACGTAGTCAATAGAAGACGCTCTGTTAAGAAATCCTCATGCGAAATTTGTCAGACAATGCCAACTAGAACAAACCAAGCATGTTCTAAATGCCTTGAATGTTCGAAGCTATTGTGTAAAACGTGTGTTGGCCTACATCGAAAAACAAAAGTAACAGAACAACACAGCTTATTCGATATAGAAGATGAAAAAGACGTTGAATGCAAAGTTCACCCGGATGAAGTTATACGGTTCTTTTGTGAACCCTGTGAAACTTGTGTGTGTATTTTGTGCACGTTTCAAGAGCATAACAATCATGAGGTGTGCTCATTTAGCGAGGGGTTATCTAAGAATAAAGGTTCTTTGGACATTTTACTTCACATGTGTCGCGAGAGAGAGACTGATGTGCAGAGTCTTCTCAATACAATTAACAAGTGTGAAACCTTGAAAAAAGAAACAGAGGACAGTATCAGGGATCTAGCGATTTCCTTCACAGCTAGAGTTAGAAGTATGGAGAAAAAGCTGTTGAAAAAAGTGGAAAGTGCATTTGTGGGAGCAGAATTAACAGTTTTCATACAAACTAAAGATTGGTTACTTGAGTGCTTAGATAATATAAAAAGCACATGTAATTTAACTGACATCCTTCTCAAGGACAGAAATCTAGAAATGTTGCTGCTGAAAAAGGAGATTCATGGAAAACTAGCAACGCTATTGGAACCAGTCCTTCCTACTGTCCCTGTTGATCTTTCTACGGAAATACAATTTATTCCTGGAACAGTTAAGTTAGGCTATCTATCTTTCACTAAGGACTTGGATGACAGTGATAGTTTATCCACTGATGCTAAATGTGTGCATACTCAAACTGACACGATTAGTCTAGATAATTCATCAACTAGCATGGGTGTAGATGTTACTGAGCCTCTTCGCTCTAAGGCCCTGCAAACAGATCCACCACCGCTTACACAAACAGCTAACAAGGAGGTTTGTACTATTCCTGTTCAGACAAAAGATAAAGGTGTACATGCACCTGTCATCGATGTTAAAAGTAAAGGTGTCGTCACAGAAAAAACAATTTTGCACGCAGTAAAATCTCAAACAGATAAATTACAGACATATGACATGGCAAATATGACGACGTTATACAGCCAAGACGCGTGTGTTTATACGCCCACTTTAGAGACATTTGAACAATATTCGCAGACGTCTCCAGATGTGAAAAGTCGTGGGAATTTAGTTAACTTACCAAATGTAAAACTAGTAAACGCTCCAATTTCATATCAATTTGCACATCCCAGTAATGTGTCTTCTGAAAATTATAATGTCAATGATTTGAACGATTTCACCAACGGATGGAATTCTGACAGGACTAACACAGTTAGTGAACTGACTGATATGACATATCTCATACAGGACCGTGGAGTTCAAACTGTGGTCTCTGCAAAGAACCCTCTACATAAAGCCACTAAAACAACCAGCGTAATGACAGACACAGAAAAGATATTTGAAGACAGCATTGGAAGATCTTTTAAACAAAGCAAGACATCTGACACATACCCAACTGAGTCGTGTGAACCCCTTGTAAATGTAAACTCAAGCGACAAAGCAACAAATACATGCGTGGCTGCTCGCGACGCCAGTACTACATGTGAATTAATGACTGTGTCCATTAAGCATCAATCCACATGTACCCCTTCTGTTGAAGTCTCTGAATTTGAAACGCAAACAACCATGACAGAAACGAAGGAAAAAGCAACATGGAAATATGTTAGGCAATCTAATCAAGCTACGGCTACTGACACTTACGCAAAGTCTCACTTGTTATGTAAGGGGACGAACACTTTGTTGATACATAGGGTCAATAAAGGGTCAAATGCTGCGATAGAAACAGCAAATGTTAGCACTGAAATGCTCCCGCGAAACGGTAGTAATGAAACCCGGTCTCATTGTTATACGTCTACAGACACACTACATCAGATTGACGAAGAAATAGAAAGGTCCCAAACACTACCACATATGTTTACGGCTGTACCAAAACTTTTCCCCATACGAGACATCGCAGAAGAACCCCCACATCAGTTTGTCGACAATTATACGGCAATGTCGCTTGTTCAAACTCAAAACAGAGAGGCATGTACTTTACATATACCATTATCAGACAAATGGACTGGCATTGAAGTCACACAGGTTGCAAACGCTAGCACAGCAACAAACAAACGTTTTACGAAAGATAAAGGCGTAGTCACTCCAACTACAATGACTCTTGACCAATTTACAAATACTCACATTATAGAGTGTAGAGAGTGTGAGATCGAAGCTGTTGTGACCACAACTGACAACGAGACACTTACAGACACAACGGTATTTAGCGATGCACAGACTGATAATGATACGACGTATACTGATAATACAATATGGATAGACTTCCATTCACAACAAGAAGTCCATACCATGACCGATATGGCAGATCTAAAAGACGAGGATGTCATGGTGAGACCGTTTATGTTTAACAAGAGAACTAGCACGTCACCTGGCGTTGGTCACAATACAACATCCATTGATGGGGTCTGCCAGACTGAGTTTGCCCCTTTACTAACAAGAAGCCTCCCAGAGTCACTGATGACGTTTTTTCCCGGGCCTCCAAGCGAGCCATACAATGAAATAAGCATTTCTGTGCCAACTATGGAAAGAGGTACGATGTACTCGCCAACTCTCACATGTGATCGAAGTACGATGGCTTTGTCAATAATATCTACAGATGAAACGTTGTCCGTTTATACACAAACACCGTTACACACGCAATTAGACTCTGGATCTTCACCATCGTCATTTGATAATGAAGTAGATGTGTCATTTGAAGAGAAAGCCACTTCCACGGAATCTTTAGTGTACATGGGACTTTTAAGTCAATTGGACAATATAGACGAATTGTTCTTCGTTCCAAACGTCACTCTAGAAACTGTGTCTTCTGCAACTTCTTTATCAGATATGTCAATGGAGACGGACCATATAGAAATGCTAGACCAAGAAATGTGCACCGATGAAATTAGTTTGTACGACTGTGGAACCCAAACGTATTTAACTCTAGCGCCGGATGAGGATTTTTTTCCAAACCACAAAGGCTCGATGCCGTGCGGATCATTTAATACATCAACTGTAATCGATGCCAGCACAAACACTATCGCTGTTCGTACAATGTGTAGAGTAACGTGTACACCTCCAAGACACCAATTGTCAAAATCTACTATGACACGTTATGTGGCTAAATCTGATAAATGCACCAACACCGCCCGTAGAGCAAACCGTTGGTACTTTCATCCTATTTCAACATCCGATATAGGTGTTAGCACTGACAGTCTTGCACATGTAGATAAAGACACAATGACATCCCAATGCAGTATTAGAGATAGTAGCGTTTCAACTAATTCTGTGCTCGTTGACGGGAAAATGGCGGAATGTATCGTTAAGTTGAAAAATGTATCTGATAGACTTCACAGTCCGACACAGAAATCCAAAGATGACAACATATTTTCATCGAGAAATCAACTGGCCAGACAGAAAAAACCCGGCCTAGAGGACATGGTCATCAGTCCAACGGAAACACATGTTGAACAAAATAACTCTTCATCCATTCGCAGTTTAAGTGAAGGTGAAAGAAAGCAACAAGTGCAAGAACTGGTATTACAGACACAAATTACTCTTCAGAAATCTAGACCAGAAAGTTCCCGTAAGGTACAACTAATACCAGAAAGTCCGCATAAGGTACAGCCAATAACGACTCTGAAAACAAAATCAGGGGATAGATTAGCTGCGATTGAAGAAGAAAACTACAAAAGTCGAAGTCTTCCACGGCAGTTTCCTGACCGCGAGTGTCTTACTGGGGTCCGCATGGGGCGTCAAGCAATGACTCCAAGCCGCTTACCCTTGCTACGTTATAATTCAGCCCCAGGCAGGATTGCTACAGTACCAACCCAAAAACTCAACATATTACCCAGATCTCCGACTCATATTTCTCCTATGCCACCATCAAAAATACCATCAGCAGTAAAAGTCCTAGAACAGATGCCACAACAATGGCCGTCTTTGGTAGTCGCTGATAGACAAAGTTCAAGTCAACTACCATTCTTACCTGTTATTTCCGAAACAAGGACACCATCGTCTTCTTCTAATTGCTCAGGAGTCTCTTGCTCTTCTGTTGAGGCATCATCGCCTGGGATCGTGTCATCTGACGTTGTGCCACAACAGCTTTCAAATAAACCTTTAGTAACATTATATTCATCATCATCTACGTCCTCAATTCAGTCGATGGCGGATCCTCAAAAAAGCTCCCGAAATTCTACAATGAGTTTTATGCAAAGACTTCTTCCTCGAAAAAAGAAGGCTTCGAAAGCAGAAGGACCACAACCGCGATCTTCTTCAGGAAGTCTTCCTAAACAACCAGAATCCCCTAAAACACCCATATCGCCAAAAAAAAGCAGACCGTTCGTATATATGAGACAAAGAATATTCTCTATACAACATGACGGAGAATCGTCGAAATCACCGAAGGAAAAATCTAAGAAAGGAAAGACTAAAACAAAAGCAGAGAAGTAAATATGGTGATCAGTCACCTCCATCTCAGAATGATCAAAAACAACTTTCTTCTATTTGGGAGTCGAATAATAACAATTATTTTCGTGTGTACGACAAAATATCATATATACTTATTATTATATAACACCTAAAATGAATACAAAACCGGCATGATGTGCAATTGTAGGAGTTATAAATGGAGCGTTATTTGGATAAAAAAAAACTCATTCGTAAATAAAAGTGAAATCCACTGATTAAAAAGAGTTCCAAGTTGTTTATATGTGCACACTGTATAAATGTGTAGTTAATTAACTCTGGAACAGACAAACGTGTAATACTAAATTCCCATTGAAGGAAATATCTAGGGACCAAAAGTGGTAAGCTAAGATACCGAGTCTAAACTGTATCAGAGAAAAATCTACGAAAGGAAAATATCACAGATTTGGCACCGAAAACACTCCATAACAACATTAACAGAATGAGTTATGTCTTCGTTAAAAGAGGTCAAATTTGTTTATTAAGCATTTCAAAGTTTGCAATGCCATATCCCAACTGTCGACTTAGTACAAATACATTAATCATTGGTAAAATCCAATTTTATACGGTAAATAGGACGGTGTCTGATAATAATATCCGACAAAAAAACTTTGATCATTCTTTAAAATAATCATGAATGTTTTAGCAAATTTTTCTCGGTTGTTTTTTGGTGGAAAAGTCTATGATATTGATTCTTATTTTAGTTCAGTTCTTTTATTTAAATATATTTAACTTTTTGGCAGTTTTTAATGTTTTGCGAAAACGTGTTGAGTCCATAACAAGTTGTGCATATTGATCATGTTTCTAAGGTAGAAGCCTTCCAGTACTGATGACTTTAGGTACTGACCGGTCAAGTCGATGGTGCCAGAGTTAAGTTACAAATTTGCTAGCAAGATAATCGTAACTTTAACTTGTGTTGCAAATGTTCTTCTTTTTTTCTTATATAAAAAGTTGTCCCTTGTCACAATGCGTCAGTTGTATACTCGCTATATATACACATAACGTTAATCTCAAATTGCCGGTCAGTATTTAAGAGTCGAAGTCTCAACTTAGTCGGTCAGTACCTAAAAGTCTAAGTCTCGACTTGACCGGTCAGTAACTAAAAGTTAAAATCTCGTCTTGACCGGTCATTACCTAAAAATAAAAGCCTCAACTTGGCCAGTCGGTACCTAAGTCAAAGTCTCGACTTGGCCCGCCAGTACCAATTAGTCGAAGCCTCGATAAAAGTGAAAATAATTTGATTCTCTACCTTAGGATGGGGGCCTTGTTTTTCAGGGCGGAGAGTTGGGAGGGACTCTCCTGTTGCTGTGGTGTTCTTGGAGCACAGGAAGCTGGTCTGTTTGTGATGTCATTGTATAGTTTATTGTGATTGTCCACACTTGTCTTTGTTTGTTGCCAGTGTCGTCGAGGGTGGTTTCCGTTGCCAATTGGGCTGGCACGCCGTCATACGAGTGAAATTACCTTAAGTACGACGTTAAACCCCAATCAAGCAATCGTTTTCAATCTTTTTTTTCACAATCAGCACGTCGGCGGTTTGAAAGAGCCTCCTGTTGCCCTGGCCACGCGAACCGAGCTGTTTGTAACGTCTTTGTTTCGAGTCTGGTCCGGTCTCGTCATTGTTTCCTTTTCCCAATAGGCTGGTACGTCCATGGGTGATATGAGTGAAATAACATTAAGTACGGTACGTGGTAAAACCCCTATCAATTCAATACAATTCTACGGCCAGCATTTCTGGAGTTTTAGAAGAGCGGGTGGCTAAATGGTCTATGTGGCCGGCAATTACTGCTTGCCATTTGGTATATAAATCTGAGGGTCGTCGGTTCGATTTCCGGACGGGTTTCAAAATTTTCTGGATTAAAAATAACTAAAGTACTTATATGGCTATACGGATTGAAAACGTTAATAACACGGCCTCGGAATTGTTTGATAACTAGCGTCATATAGCACCTAGTTATTTTTTATCCGAGACATTGTTTGGTTTTCGTTTTACTGTTTCCGGAAAAAATAGGACGGTGCTTTTAAATGTATCTCGAAAAGCTGTGACTCGATACGAAATTTTGTCGTCGTAAAGATCATGCTTGATTATGAATCTGTGAAATTTGGTGGTGACAAGAGTTATCTGGAAGGTGTACCCTTAATACACACCTAAACGTTATAAGCAATCAAAAGTTCTCTTGACGAGGTTTATGTTTCCCCGCCAGGCAGATGTAGGATTCAGCCATTTGAGCTGAGCTATGGTAATATTGGTTATAGACTTGTCTACAGAGTGCCTGATCTGCGGGGGATGGGGGCGCGGGTCACTCCATTGGCAAATCATAAAAAGGAATAGAAGAACATAAGGCAGGGATGACCGGGTGAAAGGGTGGAGGGGACATAGAGGAGAAGAAAGAGGAATATTTAATGATTTGACTATGTAAGTATTGGTTAATTCATTTAGTACGATGCGCGTCTCCCAATACTCATTGTTTGAAGAATAGCAATTCTGTCTTTACTTAGCATTGGAGGAAGACTAACTTTCCAACGTTATGGAAACGCTTCACATCTTGGTTGTGCTAGTGTCAATTATTGTTACAATACACCGCCGTCATATAAGTGAAATAACCTTAAGCACGGCGTAAAACACCAGTCAATCAATCAAACAAATGAAATTCCTAACATAGATACACTCCAAACAGTCTGTCGTGAATGAACATTTTTTTCGTTTCGATGGAAGAATTATTTCTTACGTTGTCACTTTTCGTAGAGGACACGTAAGAGCTCCCAGATTCGTTGCTGCAACCACAGTGTGCAACCAAACCACAATCGCGCCAAAACGTTGTCACAACGTTGTGACTTTTCGTGGAGGACACGTAAATGGGTGGACCCAGATTCGTTGATGCAACCAAACCCCGATCGCGTGACAACGTTGTCATTTTTCGTGGAGGACACCTAAATGTATGGACTACCAGATTCGTTGCTCCAACGCAGCCTACAACCAAACCAATATAAACCCGCAACGTTGTAACAACGTTGTCACTTTTCGTGGAGGACACGTAAATATACGGACTCCCAAATACGTTGTTGCAACGTAGCATACAACCAAACCGCTGTACATCCGCAACGTTGTAACAACGTTGTCACTTTTCACGGAGGACACGTAAATATGTGTACTCCCAGATACGTTGTTGCAACGCAGCATGCCACCAAATCACTATAAATCCATAACGTTGTAACAACGTTGTCTCTTTTCGTGGAGGACACGTAAATATGAGGACTCCAGAATACGTTGTAACAACGTACCATGCCACCAAACGACTATAAATCTGCAACGTTGTAACAACGTTGTCACTTTTCGTGGAGGACACGTAAATTTGTGAACTCCCAGATACGTTGTTGCAACGTTGACTGGTTCGTGGAAGCCACGCATATCTGTGTACGGTACCTCCAAGTGTGTTGCTTTAACCATAGTGTACAACCAAATCACTATCACGCTAGATTGGTGCCACAGCATTGCCATTTTTAGCTGTTACTACCATTTTGTTTCGTGAAAGATACGTAAATCAATATCATTACTATTATTAAGTGAAGAAACATCAAGATTTTTGGAAAGTAATTAAAATATTCATATCATTGTTACATGTATCCAATCTATTCAAATGAATAATTCAATGCATTTTGCATTTACATTAATAACTGTCCCAACACATGACAGCTGATGTAATAAGACAATCTTAGTGTCGCTATTTAGACAGTGTCCTATACTGATGACAAGTTACACAAATTTATATATATATTTCTAAAAAGCATCACACTTGCTCAGGGATGTATATTAATTAAAATCAATGAATCATACAAATTGGTATTTCAGAGATATAGTTTGTTTGTTTGATTGGGGTTTAACGTCGTACTCAAGTGTATTTCACTTATATGACGCCGTGCCAACCCAATGGGTGAAAGAAACCACCCTTTACACCACTGGCAATAAACAAAGACAAGATGGGACAAATACAGGACAATAAGAGGACGCCAAGACGGCTTCCTGGTCCCCTTTAGCTCTGAGAGAACCAGGGCAACATGAAACTTCCTCCAACCACCCGCGCAGAGATATAGAGATTAACCAATAAACATATATCTGTTAAAGAGGATGAGTGTTACAATCTGTCTTAGATGACAAAAACTAGTAAAAAGACTGCATGTATGATATCGTTACACTCACAGCTGAACTCAATAAACCTGTTAATCCTTTAATAGCTATTGAAATAATTACACTAATGTAATTTGGTAATAATACAATATGAAAATGAAAGGTTATGATTTATCATATTATAGAAAAAACTGATAATAAATTTACCAACATTTTACAGAGAATATAAATGAATATTGACCACAAATTACCGTTAATAAAAATGCACAACATCTATAATAATTACCACAATTCTGT
>JAQQZZ010121494.1:0-14540 GCA_030265115.1 Mopalia vespertina
CTTTACCCTTTATATCATGTGTGCATATCACTGAGATAGCGATCCTCACTTTCCCGTACCCTTTATATCATATGTGCATATCACTGAGATAGCGATCACTGGATGGTCTTACCAATTATTAGGAACAGTGTAGAACTTTTTATCTGAGCCTTTCCAAGAATTTCCCTGTGAAGCCACCTAAGTGTAATTGACAATATTTGAGCAATTAGGTATATAGGGCGCCTAAACATAATGTCATGTCAGACTATATTGTATAGTGAGGCTATGTAATTTATATTTGCTCAGACTACACGATGCTTATAACAAAAACAGGTGTTTTTTTAGCTCTCACATCTAGTTTTAGCTTCACGTTTAGGTTAAGATTAATATTTGTTTAAGAGTTTTAGCATTAACATTTACGTTTTATATTACATACCAGCGTAACCCTATATTTTGCTGTACGTAGACAGAGATTCAGACTTAATAGGCGACAATTAAAAGTCATTCTGCACGAACTTTCTGAGGGGAAATCAGCAGGTATACGGTACATTACACAACAGAACCCAATTACTACTCAATACAAAATGATTCAATTTTTTCTTCATTTGTATAAAACTATATACTGATATATATCTTCAATGTTGAATCACAATGACTGACGCAGGGAAGCCGACAAATCAAAACCGACGGCCCATCTCACCTTCTGGAGAGCACGTATTATCACATGATTGTTTAAATCATTTGCATATAATTACATACCACGTTACTTACCTACTCGGCGACTGTTGTGAGGTAGCCTCCTGTCGGCCTGGTGTAACCTGGGCTATACGGGGCAATACGATAACAGTCATTTCCGATACTTTGTCGTCTGTATTTCACATAAACCAGCCATCAATATCCAGAAATTCGCTTTTCTTTCAAACACTTCGACATTTTCTTTCTTCACGCATGCGCGTTATAACCAAGAATAGCAATCTCCTGCGCAAGTTCAAAGTGTTGCCATGAAGAAACTAATATGAATTTCAAAATTATGTTGATTGCTTTTGTGGAGGTCATTGTGTAGAAGATATATGTGAAGTTTAAAGGTCAAAATGACTTAACACACAATTTTACTACAGTCTGTGACATTAAAATTCAAACTGATGTTTTAGCTGAACATGTTCAAGTCTGAACTTTATTTCACTAAGCGGTGCGTTTGTACACAAGCAACACTTAGTGTAATAAATCTAATTTATTACACTAAGGAATCGCAACGCTTACTCTAGTAATTATTACACTAAGTGTTTGTATTACAATCTCTTCTGTGCAGTAACAACAATAAACGAGAACTGTGCCCTGTGTTTAACCGACCCGCTGGGATGTACCTCTGAAGTCACGCCGAATAATTGCCTGTTTTATAGCTGATTCAACTGTGTTAGTAGATTTTAGTTGAGTTCATTGTGCTTTGTTAATCCTATCTACTCCAGATAATTACCAGCTATAGGTTTTCTGGTGCGTTACACACAATTGATCTCTTGGGCAAATGTGTATGTTAACCATGTAAAGTGAGTCGATGGACGTATATGTAAAGGGAGCTTACTTTGCCTGTCATATGTTTAACGGTTCTATCACAAACAAGGGAGTCGTTACCTAGAAATGTAATACATACCATGTGTAAAAAAGAATATGCGCAGGAATTCTTGTAAGGCGCTTAACTTGTAGTCATGGACATATATATTGTATTTAGTAGAACAATGTCTTCCATGACACAGGCTAGCCTGAACTGGATGGATGTCATCTTCTGGATACACAGTACGGAAGTTTCGGGTATAGTGGCGTAACAATACTAAACTTCGTTACGAATATATTACGCCGTGTGAAAAGACGTAATATATTTAAAAGCAGGGTGGACAATTTCCCTGTAGTGTAAGATTGCAGGTTGTCAGTTAACAATCAACATTGTACAATTGGTAATATTTTTTTTCTAAAGCGGTATTTTAGCTTCTGTCTATATTTCAGTCATCTAGCTAACAAATGACCGTACGTCCTGTGAGTAACCATGTGCTTTCTTCATTCTGGACTAGATGTTCATTTATCTACCAAGACGCAAAAAACCTTAATGTATTTTGATTATGTTTATAGTGTGGCATTTTACTGTTGGAGAATACATAAATATATCTGTCAATAGCAAACTTCACTTCAACTGTATATATATCATCTGGCTGTCTCTTAGGGAAAAGCTTTAACGAGAACAGCCTTCCATCTCAGTTGGGAATAAAAGTTAAAAGGTGAACCAACAGGTTTGTACTGTAAGAGCTCAGAAAAAAGGGATGTATATCAGTGTCGTTTATTATCGAAAGATCTCCTGTGATCAGCTGTAGAATTGCAACATTTATCAATCTAAAGGAATAAAAGTTGTATCAGGCATTGAGTTCAGATCTTATAAGACTTGCAATTGTCGTAAATAGAAACGCTATTTGATCTTAGACTCTCTCTCGAGCGTACACTTTATCCTTTGTATCGTTAAAGCCATAAAGAAGAACCGAGGCTTCAGATTCACTAAGCTCTGTTCCACAAGGGCAGAAATGATAACTTGGGATATAAAACTACGCTATATATCTTACAGTACATTAGAGTGATAAATCGACTGAAGAACGGTAGATGTTAATAAACTACTATTCTTGTTTTTCATTGCTGTTAACGAAACGAAAACAATTTTAGTTTTCATCATCACCAGCAGTTACATATTCTAAAATTGATCATACCACAATAATAAGAAAAAATGCAGGTAAGTAGTGTTAATCAGTATCATGGTCCATCAACTAACTTTGAGATTTAACAAAAGTTATACCTAAAACAAAAAAGCGTTTAAATTAGTTAAATAGCGAAATAAGTTGTATGTCGTATTAAGGATTTACTACTTTTTCTGACCTTGTCACAAGTAATGGCACATACCGTAAGGAACCCACGTCAGCATGTGACATTAATAGAACAGCGATGATCATGAAAATCGTTTCTTCAACTAGACATGATATACGACTTCAGCTTGGGTAAGATAGCTCCTAGTTTATGCTTCCGCTAATTACAATAGTACCAGGTGGGTGGAACCTATTTGTACCCGACACCGACCACTATAACCAGATCTTCACTAGTGTTTATTAAAGGTTCAATAAATGCAATTTTATATATATATATTCATATATTCTATGGATAAACATCCAGAGGCTCTATGTCTAGGATATCCTCTGGAAACTTTTGACATCTGGATGGCGCACAAGAAATATGGATTGTCAGTATGATCTCAGAAAGACGATAAGACAATTTTTAGTTTCATTGCACACGCCGACAGAAACGACTGTCTGTGATATAAATATGACTTAGCGGGTTTCTGATTTGAGGTGACCATCAGGACGTGTTGCTATGGAAACCTTATATTACAAGTCGCAAAATCGAAGGTTATTTATCACTGGGCCTAAATGTCAAATTGATTGATTGGTCTCCTTGCCATACATTGGGCGATAGTCGTTGTTTATTAAATTCTGAGTATCCGTTCTGTTATTGCCTCCATGTTCCTCTACATTAATAACCAGTGCTGACGAGCAATTTGTTGGAGAGCCCATACATGCCATAGAAAGACGGTACTTAGCCGTTAAAATATATCAAGTCATATATTTATTATAATAATAATTAAAGTAATAATATAATAAAAAGAGAATAATTACCAATCTTGAAAGCACCAGACATTTTTAATAAGTGAAGGGTTATTAGGCTGAGGCACCAGGAGATAACATATAGTCTATGTCATATGATGATTACCAATATATCCGTTTCTATCCGTAACACTAACAGTCGCCATGAATCTCTTATAGGCCCGCGTCCGTGGTTAGCGAGTATGACAACTGAGCGTCCTTCGATGTACCGCTAAAAGGTTCTAATCCCTCCGTCAACCTTACGTTCACGCGGGAGTCACGCGGTGTCACTTCGGCAATCGCAAGGGTGGTTTTTACAAGATTTCCTCCCTGTGCTCACCGTTTTTAAGCAAAACAGAAGTACGATATTAAACCCCAAATTAAACGAAACTGTTCTTGTAACTAGCATTAGTTGATAATGTCTTTTTAAATATTATTATGTTTTTTTCGTGAAATTCTTGGTCAGATGTTTAAGAGTAAGTTTACTAAACGCGGTGCGGTCTCTCTTACTTAACGGGATTATACTTCATTTAAACACTTATCGCCTGGGTGTTGTTGTTGGTGATTTATCACCCATACGGAAAACACAAAATTAAAATAAAATGCTGTAATATAATGTGAATCAATCAGCTTTGGACAGTTTGACATCTGTACAAAAGAAGAGAGCTAGCGGAAAATAAAGTGTGAGATTTGAGAAGTTCTTCTGAACAGAATTGAACGGTACTCGTTGACAGTCCATGGGTTTCCATTAAACTCCAATCAAATTTTATTTTACAGAACTTAAACCAAGTGGCGTTAATTGTGTGGTGAATGAATTATAATATTGAATGATCAAATAGTCCTTCGAATCTTTCGATTTTTCCTTCTGATATAGTGCACATCACTATAGTATGTTAGCATATAATATATTTTTGAATACACAACTCCTGTCATAAAGAAAAGAAAATTTTGTCCGCGCTGCTTCGGGCCGTTTTTATAATCATTCATATTTAAATATTTACTTTAAAATAAAGACAATTTGGGTTGCCATTGATGTAAACTTGTATTCTTTGTCTGTCTGTCCATATTCCAACGTCTCATCCCACATAATACCGGTGTAACATTTTACATTTTGTTTAATTTTTAAGTGTATAATATGGTAAATGCTGAGGGCCTGTTCTTGACAGGCCTGTTCTTGA
The DNA here is from genome assembly GCA_030265115.1 of Mopalia vespertina. NCBI lineage: Eukaryota > Metazoa > Mollusca > Polyplacophora > Chitonida > Mopaliidae > Mopalia > Mopalia vespertina. The sequence goes on from JAQQZZ010121494.1 coordinate 4,826, forward strand.
CATAAGAATGGATGTTGATGCTTCCACAAGCGATCCATATGAACCATCGTGATGAGTATTGTTGAATATAGAAAGTCTCAGTTAGATTATAAGCCGAACAGGCCCACACAGCCGTGCTGTATCAGTGTATGCAAATGACCTTTGTTCGTTGTATTGTTTTTCACTCTTAGCCACTAGGCTATTAGTCTTCCATGGTAATAGACTGTGCCAAATGAAAACGGATGGCCTCTATCGGTAACAAATTATTCAGGAAGGAATATTTGTGGATTAATGGACTGGACTTGACAAAATGTCTTACTTTACTGTTTTCTTTAGAGACCTTGGTATTAGATGCCATTTTGCCCATAGGGATTGTTTTATGTGTGCTCATTCGCCAGACCGAAGAGCCTTTCCGTGTAAAGTAAAGCCGGTGCTGATCCTTTGTCTTCTGTGACGTCATTCGATGTTATACACACTGGCCAGGAAAGCTAAATACCGATATATCCTGTAACACAAACTGTTCGTTATGTTCTGGCTACTTCTGTGAAGAACGGCAGCTGTAACCGAGCTATTATTTCATTACGATCCTGGGAATCTTAGCAGCCAAATCCAACAGTCAGTTTGCCTTCTCTAGAAACATCGCGTGTGCTTTATTGCACTCCATTTACACTAACAAAATGATGTTACCTTTTAGAAAATGCCACGAAAATCTGCGTCAAGGAGGAAAAAAGAGAAAGACAAATATTAACCGAAGAGCATAAGTAGAGGTCATAATGTGGCCTCCTTAGACGTGTCTCGATCGTCTATAACGTGCTAATATATCCACCTTTGACAGTAGAGTGGACAGGTTGAAGTGTGTCGTGTTGGTCCGTGGAGACAGATATGTGACGACAATCTGGCTTCAACGGGTCTGTAGCATTTCAGTGTATTGAAAAACAAACATAGGACGAGTTGAACAGAGCTGAATTTGAATGCCCATCAGTATCTGTAATGTTCATATGAAGTGGGAACAGATGGTTTCAAATGTGATTTCCCTGGATCGACTTAAATTGTTCAAATCGGCTTTCCTCAAATCACCAAAGCAAGCGGGTTGTGTATAATCTGTACAGCAGAAATGAAACGTGTTGGGAAAGCCAGACCAATGGCGTATGATAGCCAAAAGAGAGGAGTGCGTAACTTTGTTTTTGCATACACAGCGCTAACAGGTAAGTCGACAAATTAATGTCATTATGTACACTAAAAAGTTCAATCAACATAATATGCGTTGCAGTCTCGCCATCACCATCGCGCCCACACTATGTCGCTCTGTACACCAGCTGTTGTCTGTCACTTTACACAACACGCGACTTCCGCAAAAATTACACAAATTACATGAATGAGAAGAAGGAAAAAGACGTTCTCTTATACAAATGTTACAAACTTTGGATATCAAAGAGGTATTTTGTCTTTAAAGTTTATTCATTATATTGCGTTTTAAAAGCCATGAAAATGGATTTGTAGAAAGGTAGGAATAATGAAAATATCATAGAAAAATGTATAGAATGGTGAGTAGAGACCTATGCAGAGTACAAAACTAATCAAAGTCGCAAAAAAAAAATAATAACAACAACAAAATCTATAACAACAACAACAATCCCTCAAAACAGAAAAAAAATAGCAATAGGTAAAATTTTCCAACTTTATTTAGCATCAAAAAGTAGTGAATATCCGTGTTGTATTGTGGTGGATGTCCGCTGGAGTTTGTTTCAGAAAAAAAATCCTCTTCACTTGAACTTTTCTTTAAAATCGTCTTGTCAAACAGAGTTCCACGTTTCGAATCGCTGCCAAAAAAGTAACGGACGTAGAACGCGTATTGCGTGACACCCTTCATAACCTGACGCCATTTACAGGCTGACCTCTACTGCTACTCTTTTGTACAGTATTAATTAATTATTATTATTAATTATTTTTTCTGTTTTTGTTTTCAATTACTTTACATACGTGTCGTATGTATGTGAACCAGTTTTATTGTTGTTAAATCCCAGACCCATACCACGACCTACGGCTATTCATCGATTTGTTCACAAAGCTACCCTATTTTTTCTTTATATATTATTATGTAAATTATGATTTCTTAACCAACCCAGACTGTGACAAACATTTATGAGCTATGTAACGAAGTTATGTTGTAATTGGATGAACAATAGAGTTCAATTGCTCTTGCGAGTGCTGTAATTAACAGCTATGTTAACACAAAAGGTACGTGACGAGAACCCCCACTATAACGATATTAAGGTAGTTAAGCGAGGCACTGCTTATACCCTTCTGTTGAACGAGGACTCGATTTTCTCTAAACCATGTTTGAATTTAGATATTGCAAATATTCTTACTTTGCATAGTGTTGAATTAAATGAATCGTAATGTAGGAATGTTGCCGCCATGACACATACCAACTTAATATACAGTGTATTATTGCTAATTCAAAGTGGACTGTGTAAATTCGCTCCATGAAACCACACCCTGATCTACTAAAGCAGCATGGAAGTACTTCCTACATACTGTCTATGCCCACACATTTCTTTTTCAGTCTGGTCAACCCCAGCTGTACGGATCACCCTGCTCGGACGAAATCATTCAGATTCGAGTGTTAAGCGTATCACATTTAGTTTTGTTGACATCTGGCGTACATTTTCTATCCGAGTATAGATGAGTCAACATCAGTACTAGATCGTGAATATATTTTCTGAGGTATTACTATAAAAGAGGACACTTTACATAAACAGGCCGCCCCGATCGATACTGGCATATGTTTGTTTACCCACGTGTTTCATCGATTTGATATTTAAAATGTAAGTCTAAAAACTTAAGCCAACACGGTATTTGCATCCCTGTCATTTTTGCATCCACAAGTATTTGCTCTCTTTGACACATGTGTTTTTTATGTCGGTTCTGGGCGTTTTAAGGAGATGTTAGAGCTGATCTTTGATAATTGAGAACTTCTCTTTACTAACAAACATCTCCTGTATTTTATTGAGCAATTATCTCTCACGTTAAAAAAGAAAAACACCGCATTTTATTAGTTACTTTTATTTGTAACTTTAATGCCCAATCGTAAAGCCGAGTGTTCCTATCACATTCATACTGTCCTTATGTAGCACTGGATGAATATATTGTTTTAAAAATATACTTCACACTTGGCATTTATAGGTGTGGTAATGTCTCTTTAACATTGGATCACATCTCCGTCAAGTAAAAGGAAAGATTATTCAGCTCGGCGTTAAACACTAACCAAACAATTATAAAACCATGGGGTTTTTCTACACCTTCATGCGTGCAAAAGTCATGCACGCAAAGCGTATCAAACCCTATTCGAGTCGAGGTTTGATTCTAAGACGTATCGAGTAACTATTAACCCATAATTACAGACCCGACACCGTGTGCTAAACCTTTTGTTCTTCTTTACTGTCGCTGAACAACGGAACTACATCAGGAATACACATTGGCGTATCGGTGAGAAATTGTGACACTTCTTGTATATATTGATCACAAAAGATTTCGATTGGTCAACAGACGTAACAAAACTGACATCTAAAGAGATCTTCTTTCAGAATTGCATGATGGGTGGCCAGCCATAAAATAGGGCCGTATCGTTTGTACTTCATCGATTCAGAATTCTGGTAGACTTTTATATTTTCCGGGATTTCTATTATTCATATCACAGTCACACAATACGTTAATTAATTTTGTCCAGCAGATTTCATTAGATAAAACTACCTAGTTTTCAATTTATTTTCGTTTTTTAATTTCATACTTTCTGTTCGGAATACGTTACAAATGAAATCAACATAAACATCTCAAAAGGCAGTGCCATGCCTGCCACTGTGGCTAATGTGTATAATCTGCTTGAACACAGTCGTTGTCGTTATGTTAAGGTAGAACATGTCGTATTATTAGCGAATACTCAGAATCACATCTGATCTAGTACTTGTGCAATGGTAAAGGCGTGTTGTACGCTGTTGCATGTATATTTATACGTACAGTGTCGGGCATGTAACTCAAAGGTCCCGGATTCGAATCCCAGTCGAGGCAAGCAAATTTTTCTCTCTTCATTTATTCAAAATATAGGGTTAATATTTTTTATTTGTACCATTTTTTTTTTAAACCAAAAAAGTTTAATCGGTTGTGTGATTTGTACAGGATGGATAACCGATAAAATTGAACGAGGAAAAAGATCTACCGGTGGAAGAGTATAGTGTATAGCGTTTTGTTTCAAACCGTGTCGATGATTAGTTCTTCGATGTACTCATTTCTATATATGCTTTCAAACCTTGCCCACAATACGTATGTGGAAAAGGCAGACTAAATTTCAGTAATTGTTGACCGCTTCTGCAATTATATGCAAGAGGACCATATCAAGTCACCACAAAAAGATCATGAGGGAGAAAGGGAGTGAGCCGGGGAAGGGAGAGGAAGGGAGCCGGGGAGAGGGAGGAAACCAGGGAGGGGAGAGGTAGGGAGGAGGGGAGCCGGGGACGGAAAAGGGAGGGAGAGAGCCGGGAAGGGGTCGCGCCTAAGCGATATTTAGCTCTGGAGGAAATCAAGGCAATAACTCCTCAAAATATTAAAAGAGATTATGAATGAAACCGTACTAAATAAATGGTCATAGTTTACATGTGAAGGCCAGCGATTGACCATCCATGCAGACTGATTATTACAGTAGGTGTGTAGATTCTAATTACAGTATAAATGGATTGACCCCTGGAGAATAAATTCAGAGGTCGGACTTTATCAGGTAGTACCTTCTATACTCCTATATCTATGATCACACTACTAGCAATGCACACGGGACTTGCGCGGAACGAACATTTGGTGAAATGCCGTGGAAATGTTACATTGGTTAACACTAAATACCGATGGGATGTCGTTGGGCTACTCAACAATACATCTATATGTAATGAGGGAATATGCATTTATTCATTCGGTTATGACGCACAATGCCATAGCTACATTATGAGGGAAAGATCAATGTAAACTTGCTTTAAGCCCGAGGCACAAATCTCAAAAAGCAACATTATGTATTATGATTATGTCGGATTTTAATCTGTATACAAACCTCATACACTTTTCACTGGTTCTATATGTTTTACGTCTTATTGGGGTTTATAACCATTTGATTTAAACGGTTGCCATTTTACCTCCATGCTATAGGTATTAGCCGGCTCGCCCATAATCCAGACCTTGTTTTGTATCGATATACGGTAGATTACCGTAATTTGTGTAGTAGTCGTCCGGCAAATTACAACTGTATCAATACACAGGGACTAGGCAAGTTTGTCGTAACGCTGCTGATACATGTAAAAAATAAATTATTATAAAAGCAAACGTCTGATCCATTTTATTTTGACCGACATTTTGAAACAGGTGGAACGTCACATATGGAGAAGGACAGGGCTACACAACTAGAACAAGATGGCGCGGGTTTATCATAAAGGCACAATCTGCGTTAAAAATGCAGATTATAAAGACTACGTACATATACAACTGTATGCTGCATACTTATTAATCTGTCCCTTCTATAAACAACAAATCACATCATTTAACTTTTGCCTGGAAGATTGCACTAAGAAAAGTCGCTGAAATCAGACTGTTTTAACATCATTTTAAATGATGTCTGTCCAGACAATGGTTATAATCAACTGTACGTCTGTCAGTGATTTAATCATTTCTTACCTTCTCTATCACTTAAACATAGAGGGCATGTCGTTTATAATTTGATTAAAATCATCGCAGTCTTACCTCCATACCTTGTGTACAGCCCCGTTGTTCATAAGCCACTGAAGGTAGTGATATTGGCTAAAATGGCGTAAATTGTGTGATCGTAACCAGGAAAATTACAGCTCTGTATATACACCGGGACTATGCTATGGTGTCATTCAGCTGTAGATCAATTCGATTCCTTTTTTAAAGATACTAACAAATTTAATTGTTCTTAATTCAATTTTTTTTGCCTATTCAATTTATATTACGTTTGTGCATTAAGCTTAATTTTTACCTTAATTTTTTGTTCCACATAAAATATTCCTGAAAGAATCAAATTGGATAATTGAATTTAAATTTAAAAAATCCAAATATCCACCGAAAGGTGATCGCATCTTGTTTTGGTTCAAACATATTTGTTATCACAGTCTTCAGTCAAGGTACAGTGGGTGGTTGGAGGGAGCTTCCTGTTGCCCTGGTGCTTTCTGAGCTAAAGAGGAACACGAAGCCGATATGTTTTGTGATGTCTTTGTACCGTCCTGTGAGTGTCCTGTATTTGTCATGCGATGTTTTGTTTGTTGTCAGTTGTGCTGGGGGTGGTTTTCTTCGCCCATTGGACTGGCACGCCGCCGTGTGAGTGACATAACCTCAAGTACGGCGTTAAACCCCAATCAAACAAACAAACAAGTCAGTCAAGGAACATATTAGTATATTGGCATCATATTTTGAGTGACTAAACAGAGGGCACAAGATGTGTTTTGCTATCGTGCCTCAACAGTTTACAGCGTCTCACGAAATTATTTGTCTATTCAATATTGGTGGTGGCTCTATTATAGCCTTTCGTCAATTAATCATTCAAAGATTTGAATATCAGCTTGCCGTTCTTCTGCAAGATGCGGATAATGGCTACACTTTATTCCTTATCAATTGCAGTCTCCACTTAAACCGATTTTTGCCTTGCTTGATAAAGTACGTAGTCAACGATTTAAGTACGATCAAAATGCAGCATTTTCATATCGTTTTGGTTGGCTGATTCTTTTTTCAATGCCATGAATATACATGTATATAGTTATTATTATGTTAACCAATTTAAGCTTTTTATTCATTTTCCTTTTTGTTGAATTTCTTTTGTATAATCGATTTTCTGCCTTGTCGAGTTCATTAATTGGTAAACGATTCAGACGTGTAAATCAATAGCGCAATCACATAATTTGTAGGGGGGGACGGGGGGGTCTATGATAGGCATTGATCGGACTCGCTGTTAGACAACTGTCGATCGGACTCCCGATTACTTGTCGGGCCAGGAGGGGGCGGCGGCTATAATTAATAAAAATACTTTATAAAAACAAAGCCAGGAAATGTTTGATGTGTTCTATGAACCGGGTGGAAGCAAGTCATAAAGCATTTACACATCACGTCAAGTGGTCTTCTAAACACGTGCCATAGATTCACCTGTAGACGGCTTACAGACTCCAAGCGACACAATGAGTAATATTCACCGTATTTTAGGGCACTTCCACACGACAAATTCTCGTACGACGTTTTTCAGCTATAGTTTAACATAAAAAATTGTTATCGTACACTAGTTTTTTGACGTACGACGTTTTGTGAAAGTGACCTCCGGCTATTTTCAAAATTTGTTATGTCAACAACGACAGCACTGGAGAGGTATCTTACCAACAAGTACCTACATTAGTGATAAAATGCTGACGTCAGAATATAACCATGAACATGTGACGTCACCTCTATGAAAATAGCTCATGAAATCAGACATCTGGGAGAGTTTATATCGGGGTTGTAGTGTATGAGCTCTAGATACTCGTTTATGCAAGAATTGTATATGTCGGATTCCAACTGATAGGTTCAACTGTCAATGGTATTAATTCCCATTAGTTGGGTAATATAACACTATATATAGAATTGTTGTGTGTACCAACATTAATACACCAATATTTTAAGCTTGGCTCGCGAAGATGTGCATTTCAGGCAATGGCTGTTTGCTTCTGGCCGTGACAACCATAAAGTTGTTCAGTATTTGTAAGTTTGATTTGAGCTTAACTTCGTACTCCAGGGCATTACCCTACCCCGGGATTGCCGGAGCCATATGGTGTGACTCACTCGGATCATATACCTGATGATCGACATACGGACTCGAACCCGTGAACGGTACCTCGAAGTGGGATAACTAAGCGCATACGCTAACCAGTAAGCCACAGCCGCGGGCAGGTCGTTAAGTGTTATGAACATATAAAATCCTGTAACATATTTGTATGGTAACAGCTATCAATACACCACAGCTGTTCCGTAAATCCATTTGTTTAAAAATAGCTTCCAGGTGATTCTCTAAGCTAGAAAAGAGTGTTGTTAATTTGTAACTGTGTTTATTGTTCAAATGAAAGAAAGGCATATTTCCTTGGTCGCTATTTCCACAAACCGATGCTCATGTCATTAATGGCAAAATTGAATAGAATGGAAGTTGGTGAATAGTACCATCCATAGACTAAACCACGTATTGCCAAGGACTGTTGTGTCATTGTAAGTGTGTCTAATGATGTACATGCATGGATACAAGTCAGAAAATAATTATTTCACCACAGAATGTAAGCAATTGCTATAATATATTTTGAATAAATGAAGAGAGAAAAATTTGCTTGCCTCCACCGGGAATCGAACCCGGGACCTTGGGTTACAGGCCTAACATATATATAGTTAATCAAACCAAAATACCGTTCTACGGTGTGCCGATCAATTAATTTATTGTCATTCACCCTTTGTTTGGTAAGCTACCGTACAAATTCGGTTGCTAGGGCAATAACGTGCAGATGGAGCAATTGTACTGAATCTTAACAACGAGACATATTGTCAACTGGCTACAGGTAGGCTACTCCGTTTGGTAAGACTCTAAGCAGATTTTTAGCAGCCTACATGAATCACGTTGAGCTACCACACAACATACAGCATACAGTTTAAGGGGAAACGTTAAGCCTTGTATCCCACAAGAACGTCTGTAGAATTACAGATTCATAATAACCTGTAATGCGTTTTTTTTCCTGGATACGTGTTCATGTTTCGAGTTTCTGAAACAGATCAATAGTGAGCACTTGCAACATATACACTGTGCAACTGTGGTATGCCTTTTTAAATACAAGGCTAAGTGAGGGACAATACCTAGATCTTGGTTATCTAAAATGAAAATCTGGGATTCTGAATACGCAACAGAAATGACATGCTTATAAATACGATGATATAGTAACAGACTGTATGACTTTAATCTTGGTTGTAGTTTGTTTAGTTCTTTCCATTAAATTTTAAGCAAAAAATATGCCGTTATAAAAGTAGTATTAACCCTTTTATAAGATTTTTTTTTTATCTATTCCAAGGGAAATGTTCAGTAATATTCACACACATATTTGTTATAATTAATTGATTTGGTTAACCACTAAACCACGGCAGCGGGCGTATAGTTGTTATAAAGCTTCCTGGGGATTTTTTCACTAACCTCGTTCCGAAGAAGGTGACGATTAAGTAAAATTTAAGCTTTTGCAATCAGGGAGAAAAATGATTTGTTTGTCGTGTGTTTAACTCCCCGTTAAATTTGTTGAATTGTTGTTTTGAAATAAAAGAAAGAACTCGGTTCATTGTACAATTGTCTCTCAATGGAAGATCCCTAGAAATCTACTTATAAAGCACCCAGTGTGCTAGTGGGTATATATTAACGTGGAGAAATTACTGGTATCATAATCGTAAGTTGTCTCGTTTTATTCTTATACATGTACGTGCTGACTTTAACCCCCCCCCTGCTTTCTGGTACGAAATAGATCTATATCGTATAATATACCATATAACTCTAAACCTATGGTACTCATAGAGCTAAGAGAAACAATTCAATTCAATTCTTTATTTCGCTCTGTCCACATATTATTGCACCGAGGTGATCATAAATACATTAATACATAAACAATCGTGTATAACATATATCCAGTTGGTGGAAAAGTGTACA
>JAQQZZ010121516.1:0-14537 GCA_030265115.1 Mopalia vespertina
CCCACCCTCCACGGAGTACCAACAAGGGTGACCAGCAGGGGCAGGTAAAGAGGGTTCCATGGGGGGATATACTTAAATAGGAAACGAAATAATAATTCTACTCTAATGAGGGGGGGGGGGGGGGGAGGGGGGAATTGTTCCCCACCAGAACCAACAAATATATTTGGTTGTTTGTTTCCTACTCAATTGACCCATGAACCACCGCCTTCTGCAATGATCTAAACATTTAAGGTAGGATGGAATAACCTTTATTATATAATTTTACTTTTGTTCAATTTGGATTATATTAATTAATATGGCATTAATAATTGATCATTGCAGGGCTCGACGTGACCAGCCAAATCGGGCCAATCTGACCACCCGTATAGGAGAATATATTGAGCCAAAGTGATGTGTTGGAGCAACATGGCCATGTGGCACGCTTCTGTCAGCCAAGTTGCCACTCAGTCACCAGGATCTCATTCTCCTCCGACACGGGATGCAAACCCACGGCTAACAGGCTGCCTTTTTCTCGCCTCTTATGATCAACCGAGAAAGCCAGGGGAGTATTCTGAAGGGCATGCGGATGTTAAATGGCCCACCCGCTCCCCCATAGTGTGAAGAATGGCATACAAGGATATCAGAAAAATGAATAAGGCAAAGCTTTAAAATTCAAGAAACTGACATTTGTTGTATGCGTGTATCTCTTCGAATCTCGCTTGGATAACATTTTACAAAAAACTAATTAGCGTCGTATCGGGAAAAAATGTAGTTCAAAACTGCTGACCTTTCAAAGTGTATGTTTAATGTATATGCTTAATGGTTTAAAATTCAAACTGTTATGATATTCTCAGTTTCACATTAAGGGAAAATAGGGGTGGGGATTTTCAGGGTATTGTTTAGTTCTTTACCATAAAATATTTGTTACAATCTAGCACAAAAGAAACTCTGAAATGACTCAATTTAACGTTCTCAATATTTCGGCCTTCATTAAGTCATCATCATGAAGTAATGTAATATACAAAGAAAATAGCAAATACACCTACAGATAAACATGTGAGATATCAGAAACACTAACAACCAAGTTGTCAGAAATGTTTATAAAGGAGATGATTGTGTAAGGGGATAGTAAACATGTCTGTTAAAATGTCAGGTTCAATCTTTATGATATTTATGAAATTACAATCTATCGTGTCATATAATTGTTGTTATATAATAATACATACAAATGTAACCGATGGAGCAAAAAATAATAATGTATATGATAAAATTTCCAACAGATCAACAAGCATATACAAGCAAATCTGGGTACTGGTTATCTAAGTAGGACATGAATGAACAAAATAAAATAATAAAATGACAGAGTAAAAAAAAAAAAATGTAAAGTTACGGAAAATCTCTGTCAACAACTATCAACTTTACCATCGTTGGTTGACCTTGGGGAGGGCAGGAGGATATTTTGGCAAATCTATTGTGACAAGTTCACAAACAAACATTAGTAAGACTTAAAAGGATTAACAGTGAAGAAGGAGTGATATATGATCAAGAAAAAAACCATTAAGTAGTCATTTAAGGTTTTTTCTAATACATCTTAAATCACTTTCTTTATTTTATTTTTCTTGGCATTAATTTCTTGATTTACAAAAAATCCGAAGACATGATAACGTTAGTTGTGAGAGGAAAATAGTTCAGGCATGTTTAAACGTTATCCGGTAGACCAGCTGTAGTATTAAGTACCTAATCACATAAGTGACACTTCCAAAAAAACAAACATGTAAATTAAATAAGCTATCACTCAAATGCACTAATCAAAGCGGCTCAGAGCAGAAAAACACACGATACCACTACAACCTTTCTGCATCAACAAATGTGTTAAAGGCTGAAGCTAACGTGATAAAGAATATCGGTAAGCCTGTTTTATTGGTTCGCGTTAAATCTTTTGATGTCAAAAAAAGTGTTTCCAATCAAATTTTCCTGGATTTTAAAAGCTTTTACATTAGCTGTAATGATAGTGTGGAGATATAAAAAGCTGTCAAATGATACTTGATGCTTGTTCATATAAAGTGCTGTCTTAAAAAGAGGATGTGTGGTCTGGGTTTGTTTTATGGTGCCTGCATAGATCCTGTTCCATTTAGAATGGATTCGTCCCAAGATAAAGGTGTGGGTTAAGTGTTTTCCTGCATGAAGATGAACACAAGGCCAATATTAAAATATAATAAGAAGCTTTCTCACAAATTGAATCAATATTCTGGATAAAGTAGTTGACATTTCAAACGAAATCTGTTTGAGCCGATTGCAAATATGTGCAGGTGTAAGTGAAAGACATGGATTGTGCCCAAGTAGTCACATGAGCATGTTTGATATAGCTGTTCAATTTCATGCAGTACTCTTTGGTTTCATAAAGATAGTTAGTCCTACTCAGCACTTTTTGGTTTAATCTAGCTCTTGAGTTCTACTCAGCACTATTTTGTTTGATATAGCTGTTCAATTTTATTCAGTACTCTTTGGTTTGATATAGCTGTTCAATTTTATTCAATATTCTTTAGGTTGATATAGCTGTTTAGTCTTATTCAGTACTCTTTTGTTTAATATACCTGTTTAGTTATAGTCAACACTCTTTGGTTTGATATAGCTGTTCAATTTTATTCAGTATTCTTTGGTTTGATATAGCTGTTTAGTTATATTCAATACTCTTTGGTTTGATATAGCTGTTCAATTGTTTCAATATTCTTTAGTTTGATATAGCTGTTTAGTCCTATTCCGCTACCGTTTGTTTAATATAGCTGTTTAGTTATATTCAACACTCTTTGGTTTGACATACATTTTGTAACTGTTCAATTTTATACTGTATTCTTTGGTTTGATATAGCTGTTTAGTTCTATTCAACACAATTTGGTTTGGTATAGCTGTTTAGTCCTACTCAGCACTCTTTTGTTTGGTATAGCTATTTAGGGTTATCCAGTACTCTATGGTTTAATATAGCTGTTTAGTGTTATCCAGCACCCTATGGTTTGATATAGCTGTTTAGTCTTATACTGCACTCTTTGGTTTGATATAGCTGTTTAATATTATCCAGCACCCTATGGTTTGATATAGCTGTTTTGTCTTATACTGCACTCTTTGGTTTGATATAGCTGTTTAGTCTTACACTGCACTCTATGGTTTAATATAGCTGTTTAGTGTTATCCAGCACCCTATGGTTTGATATAACTGTTTAGTCTTATACTGCACTCTTTGGTTTGATATAGCTGTTTAATCTTATCCAGCACCCTATGGTTTGATATAGCTGTTTAGTCTTATACTGCACTCTTTGGTTTGATATAGCTGTTTAGTCTTATACTGCAATCTTTGGTTTGATATAGCTGTTTAGTTATATTCAACACTCTTTGGTTTGATATAGCTATTTAATTATATTCAACACTCTTTGGTTTGATATAGCTGTTCAATTTTATTCAGTATACTTTGGTTTGATATAGCTGTTTAGTCTTATTCAGCAGTCTATTGTTTGATATAGCTGTTAAGTCTTATACTGCACTCTTTGGTTTGATATAGCAGTTTAGTTATGTTCAACACTCTTTGGCAGATATAGCTGTTCAACTTTATTCAGTATTCTTTGGTTTTATATTCCACACTATTTGGTTTGGTGTAGCTGTTTAGTCCTACTCAGCACTATTATGTTTGATATAGCTGTTTAGTCTTATACTACACTGTTTGGTTTGATATAGCTGTTTAGCCTTTTTCTGCACTTTTTGGTTTGATATAGTTGTTTAATCTTATTCAGTACTCTTTGGTTTGATATTATTAGTCCTTGAAGTTTTTTGAAGGGTGTACGGAAGGTTATGACCGACCTACAAAGTGGTACGCCCAGAGCCGCTGTCAAAGTGGCGTATGAGCTTGCAGGGCGGTCATAACATTCGGTACTCCCCGAGATATTCCGTACACCACAAAAACACGAAAAACTGTTATTTTATTGAACTTCACTACAAATATCTGTGTGTGTTTAATTTGATTTTAAATATGGCTTTTCCATTTCTCTTCAAATAACTAAAAAAGAATATCTTGTATATTGGATGCAATTTGCAAAGGCCATGATACAGGCTTGTCGACCTGTTTTTTTATTAGAAGTTGGATTAATTAACGTACTAAGCTATGTTAAGAAAACATATAGAAAAGAAACAGCCGACGTATTCAAATGTTTCAAATTGGTGTTTTGTCCCATGACTCGCACATTTGATTGTTTCCATCTGTATTTGTTGAACTGGAAGACTGTTTAACGCAGCTGTTAATTTCTCATGTACTATAACATTCGGTTGTGCCAAACCAACATGGTCTATTTTTGGCCTCTAAGCCAATACTTTGTTATACAATGATAAGTTCAAGTCAAACAATTAAATTAGACCTCTGAAGAATTTATACGTTCTAGCTATGTTTTAAATATGCAAAACAATCCAAGGCTGGGAACATTTGAGTATATGTTCATGATAGCCTGGCCACGCGACTTGTGATAAGTTCTGCGCAAACCAGTGGGGTCCGCGAAAACCACGACGTTATCATCCACTACAGAACGTATTTAAAACACAACATGCTTACAAAAAAAATGTTGATACAAATATGGAATTTGCTCAGAATGTTTCGGTGGACTTCCAACAAACCAGTCTTATTCAGAATGTATTTCGATGTATGTCGGGCGTATCACTAGTTTAATACAGCCAAATGGTGATAGTTGGCCAAGAAAACCCTTCTAGACCATGCCCGAGCACCGTATGTGTGAAGTATTAAAAACACTAAGAACAAAGTTATCGCCTACGGCTGGATCTTTCTTTTGATGGATAACCAATTTAATTAATGATTGAGATTACAAAATTATTTAGAGTTAAATGTGTAAAGATTACTGTGAAGCTGGGGTGTGCAAGCCGATGATAGTCCACTTTGAAAATCTCTTTCACAGCATTTATGTTAGTCCAAATAGACAGTTTACGTCACAACTGACTACATCTAGCAAATATAGCTTCTTTGTCTGATTTATAAGTTGATAATTAACCTTCCAGAACAAAACAACAACGACGGTATGCTTTCAACTGTAATTAGATTTGACTTTTAAGTTAACTTTAACTTTAAATTAAATTGAGGATTAAACTTCAAAAGAATGCAGATATATTTGTCAATCAACGACTCTGACGTTTAAATCAATACAATCGGGTTATTCTTGTATTCTAATCTCTTTCGAGCACTCTCAAACGTTATCGACTCTTGATCTGCTATCCCTTATCATGAGTAATCGATATTTTTTCTTTGGAACAAATACCATTTCATTTCCGCCCCTTTCAGCTTGCTTTGGAAGTAGCTGATACCAATACCACATAAGCAAACAATATTAAAAAGACAAACACTTGCTAATGATTAACCGGGATTATTTTTCCCTTTTTAAAGTATGTATATGTAGCCAACGTGAGGTCATTCCTGTTACACGTCGTATGGGCGAAAATCGCTTATACCGTGTACACATTTGTTCAACTGTTGTAATAACATGTTGTTCTTCCTGAAAGCATACAGTCAGTGGTAAATACAATATTATTGTAAATGTTATATTTTCTCTAATTTCAAATCTTGGTCCATATGTATTTGTCTTGTGACTATTTTCTCTATAACAAACCACCGGACTTCAAACCATTGATTTTATTGTTGCCTGGGCAGCTCTATATTGTTTCAAAACACAAACTATTTCAGGGCAAAACTGTGTGCTTGTTCACCTTCTATGTGGATCGACGGTAGTTGAATTTATTATCCAAGTAGGATTTAATGCAAGGTGTGCTTATCAATTTACTCTCAACACAAGTTTACTCGCTTAGCTCATGTTTTAAAACGCCACATACTCTGGTATTTAACTATCGGAGTTTGAGTTTATCGCTGAAATGTCGTTTAAACTTTAGAAGTCTTGCTATCTAAATATGTGAGAGTTGGACTTACATGCTGTTTGCTTTCAACAATCAAACAGTTTGGGGGAATTTGGATTCCTATCAAAACTCATTAAAAATAACATTAAACCATTGACTCCTGTCTGTATATTCTACATTTTTTTAATGCAGAAGCTAAGGTTATGAATTGTGTTTACTATAAAACAAAAAAAAAATTAAAAGATGTACTTGGCCATTTGTTTTTCCCTCGCCTTACCTTTCATGTTTTTGAGGAAGTACGGTTTCGGTTCTTGTGTAACTGTTTACTACACTAAATCATGTTCACTCTTACACTTTTCTGTTACAGTATACAAGGCTTTTACATCACAGTTGTCCATATTTCACTATCATTTATGGAGCAGTCTGTGGAGTACTTATTTCCCACGACCAGAAGCATGCAATACTTCTTTGTTCTATGTTTTATATGCTATTGATTTCTGACCTAAAACGTTGAAGAAATACTAATTTTAAATAAATGGATTTTTAAATAAATAGATTTGGACATAAAGGGAGTTTGAATTAAATACATTTGTAAATAAATCTTTTTTTAAATAAATACATTTTTAAATAAATGGATAATGATATACAGCTAGCTCCAGACAACATTGTTTCACAGTCTCCATCACTCCCTTCAATTTATTTATCATTGTACAAATGTTCTATAATATATGAAAGCCTTTGCTTCAATGTTAAAATAAAAGAACAAAACAGAGATCCATTTTTGACATAGTTAGACTGGTTATACTTATTTCTGGTGGACATTGTCCCGTTAAAGGCCACTGATTTTTGGCCTAAACTTATTATTTTCATTGCATTTTTCAGAGACAAGCATCCATATAGCACTTGTATTCGAGTAAGCATAGGCGTTAATTAGTTCATTCAACAGGCCGGACTGACGTCATTGTGCGAAAATAGGGTCGGTCACCAGTGTGGCCGTTTGCTTATGCATGCATTGGAAAGCAGCTGTAACACCACTGCGTGCGTATACATAAGCTTGGTTATCCAAGCGCAATGCTAATTTGTTGTATACATATCAAAGTAGCTCTTTGAGTTACACATACGTTAAGCATGTTTTCAGTTTATATGCGGTTTTAAAAAATCCGGGTTTTAGTACCATGTGGATATGTACAACCGGTTGTTTGTTGTTTCGCTGGGGGACCGAGCCCTAACTTTAGGTTTCATGCATGCATGCATGCAATATGGAGACAGCCACGACTAGATGATATAACTATCCTGTTTTCGAACAATGACGTCAGTACTGCTTTTTAAATTGACTAATTACCGGCTATGCTTATTCGATTGCTAGTGCAATACAGATGGTTGTCTTTGAAAATATGAAATAAAACAAATAAGTTCAGTTGTCGAAAATCAGTGGTCTTTCCCGTTAACAACAAATGGGTATTTGCAATGAGGTAACACATATATCGATATATTATGTAAATGAACAAATGCTGCTAACTGTCCGTTGGTGAGTCGCTGTTTTGTTGATTACGGACTATAGGTAGGGAGATTCACCACATTGACCGCTTACAAAGGCTTGCCAGACTTTCATTACCGTCTAAACGCTTTTGTTCCGACCCAACAGACAGGGTTATTATTACGGTCAGATTCACGCCAGAAAATCCGACATTGTCAGTGCTTGAAAACTGTTCTAAAATAGCACACTGAGTGACGGTATCACGTCGATAGACAGTCCTTGCATGGTCGCGGTTGATGTAGGAAATCGCAGCTGTGATAACAGCTCTATAAGGCCACGTTACTAATAGTTTGAGGTCTATTTTTTCAGGCTAATTCGGGCATGTTCACATTAAATGAAAAGGAACGCCACACATTCAGCTTTCATTTTGTTTCTAAATGATTATAAATACATCGAACAACTGGTACGTGTTACGTGCTAGCTGGTAACAGTGGTTAGTTTTTTTATGTCACATGTAGTGCCATCATATTAATGTCATGAGTGTGATATCACAAGCATCACCTATTTATTATGTCACAACGATATCACGCCGATCTCACACGGCGACATCATCGTGTGATCACACAATGATAGCTGGTATATCTCACACGCATGGTGGACAGAAATAAAATGGAGTCCCTTGCAGGTACAAGTAGCAAGAATGCGAGTTGAAAACTTCAATGATGGATGAGTAAAACGGAATGACAATACACAAGTACAAATTGTGGTCGGAACATGCCTTGAAGAGTTTCCTATCAGTTAAAAATAAATCTACGGAGGGAGACTGGTTGCATGGTGGGTTTACAAAAAGTATACCACAACAACAACAACAACAACATTATGGAATAGCTATAAAATGACGCCTTCGAAAATTTGATGATACAAGTAATAATTGTTATATTTTATCTTCTTTAAAGCTTGTATTAGGCCATACGATATAAGTGAATAAATGTATTCTTCATCAGAATTAAATTAACAAGTGTTTAGCTTGCAACAAGTGTGAGATCAGTGTGGTATCTCCATCAGGTTACAAAATTGAGCTTACTGAGATATCACACAGTGATGTTTTGTGATATCACAATGTGACATCAATGTGACATCCTTAGGTGATTACAGATTTAGTTCACTGGAATATCACACTGTTTATTTTGTGATATCACCCGTGAGAACACTGTGAGATCACTGGCGTCAAATTCTTGTTTCACGTGAGATCTCGGTTATATGACAAAAATAATGATTTCAAAGGAACTAGATGTTTTTGACGTTTTGTGGGATACTATGTATGGCGTCATCAGCGCAAATTGAACTCTGAAAATGTGCTGATGTTTGACGTTGCACCGAGAACATAGCTATATGAAATGTCACAAACATAATTCCTTTGTTTAATGTGCTTTAAACATCGGATATTGATAAATTAACATTACTGGTAATATTTTGACGCGGTTATCTGTTTCTTAACGATTAGACAGTTTTCGTTTTGTCAGCTTTCCTGATGGTGAGCCCATCGCAGAGGGGTATTTGAAAGCAGGGAAAACGAAATGTATCCCTTGCGCAGGAGATTAACCGATCATAAGTATCAAACCTGGAGAACACCACATTGACAAGATGAACGAGTAGCCATTTAACCCTCACATTCAGGTTTATCCCTATCTAAAGTCAGTGTTGTGACACTTGATATTTCACTAAAGTCAGACAAGATCGTTTTTACCACCAGGGGCCGGTTGCCCGAAGCCCTATTAAATTTAATTCGCTATTTGGCGTGACGTCATCGAACATGCATCGGATTAAATTTAATAGCGCTCGCCCTAGGGGCCAGGTGCTCGAAAGAGCATTAGCCGCTAACACCAGATTAAATCACTAATACCGGGTTAGAGATAGACCTACAACATGGCGTGACGTCATCTAATAGAGGATTAAATTTAATACCGCTTTGAGCAACCGGCCCTAGATCTATCTCTCATCGAACATCACCGGGATTGATGTGGGAAAATCTCCTGATCCCGACAACATTATTTTCCCACCAGGTCTTTCACTCGTCGAACATCTTCACGATAAAATTTGTCTAACATAGAATACTGGCAGGTTGGTTAAATTTGTATAAAAAGACGGCTGTGCTGCAGTTTTAGGTTGTTCAAACGATAGACCTGGCTTTAATTCCACGATGCCACAAAGAAAGAGACATGACCTACGATATTAGTAAGATAAAGTTTATACACCTTTAAATAATCAAGCCATGCACAGATTGAGTAAAGAATAACTTGTTGCGTTTCACCTATTGTCTGTATTCCTCTTTAGTCATGTTAGCATC
Organism: Mopalia vespertina; assembly: GCA_030265115.1. Lineage (NCBI taxonomy): Eukaryota > Metazoa > Mollusca > Polyplacophora > Chitonida > Mopaliidae > Mopalia > Mopalia vespertina. The sequence continues at coordinate 9,698 of JAQQZZ010121516.1, forward strand.
CAGAGTGTTGATGATTAGTTATTTTCATCGGATTCTTTAGTCATTGAGAAATTCAACAAGTTGTGAGACATACGAGGGGAAAACGATGTACACGTGACCATCCGTGTTCAACGAGAGAGAGTGCGCAGATGTTGCATTCGCTTTAATGTATATGATAGATATTCTGTAGTTTCGCACACGTTCAAATAATGTCGGAACATCCTTCGACACTTTCCGTACCGGTACAGTTATCTCGGAGGTGAATGGAAGCAATAATAATATGTTCGCCCGATGTTTTGTGGGCATGCGTGGAAATCAACCAAAGTACTCCGCGGATTTGTATTAAAAAATACACACATCAAAAAAGCCTGTATCTCGGGTAAAATCTCATTTAAACAAAACACTGTACCTTTTTATGTATGACTTGTTGCAAATAATTCAAAATTCGTCCGCTGTAAGTATTTTAATAATGATGTAGCTCCAATGACGTCATCATATCAACGCACGAATAGCATTTATACGTAAACAATAAACACGTGGATACCATGATGAAAGTAAATCCATGCGAGTTACCTCTGTTTCGTTATCCGTTTGATAACTAAAAGACCGAGATAGCTAACTGACAAGTGAACTGTTAATTAACAAATTAGGAACTCAGGAATACAAGGAACATACACACTGTATGTGTAAGCCACGACGGGCATCTACATTTTAGAGCGAGTACAGCAAACAACATAGTAACAGAGCTAACTCTAATGTGTCTCCAAACAGTGGAGAGCGGTGTAGCTCATGAATATTCAATATTGTTACGACGGCCATTGAAATTGAAATTATTTACGGGACGGAAATGGCCAAGGTTGTTCAGACATGACGTTCAAATGAGTCCAACATTACTCCACTTTGCCCAACCAAACCCATAAACTTGTTAGCTTGTACGTTTGCTGCAGTAGCCATGGAAACCCGGTTAGTGTTCCGAATGTTGTGAGTGACACGGAGAATCACAATTGCTATTCCAATTATTAAGTTTGTTTTAAATCAATCATAGTTTGTGTAGTTAAATTATCTTATTGGGTTTACTATATACTCAATGCTATATACTAGTATATAAGGCCGAGGAGAGAAGCCTCACAACGCTATTAGGATATAATGTTCTAAGTCTTAAAGGTGGCAGTCCTATACCAACATGCGAAAAATGTTGGTAGACGAGTGCGGACCCCATCACTGGCATCATGTTAACCATTTAATTAGAAAACGTCAGACAGTTACCGACAGTTAGTTATCCACTATTCACAAGCTTGTACGAACTGCCAGGTCATCGCAGGTCATCCACGACATATATGTGTAAGCGTATGGCAGCACTTGTGCTCAAATATAGTTGCAAATCTTTCACACATCGGTAAGTCTGATGTCAATAAGTATCTGGAAAGGTTGCTGTTTGCGTCGGCCTTTAGTTCAGATAAACCTACTCCCAGAATGTCGCACAAAGCCACCAGGTCACATGCTCATTTTATTCTGGAGCCACGTGTGACCCATTTTGACTGACGCAAATTAGAAAATTTTCTGACTACAAGATTCATCTGGATTAATGGATGTCAAAGGTGGAAACCTTATGCGATAAAGACGATCTGTAAGCCTGTTTTATAAGCAGATGTAAAATATTTGGCGTGCACAAAAACTATTTACTTTCAAGTATTCCTCGATTTTTAAAGCTTCTTGATTAGATACAATGATAATGTGTAGATATTAAAAGCTGTCAAATGACATTTGATGCTTGTTTGTATAAAGTTATTGTGACATCTGCTCGTTTTATGTTATCTCAAAGCCTGATCCCACTCAAGTTGACTTCGCCAGAGACAGTTCTACGCTGTATGGTATGTCATATAGAAGAGAAACGAGGGATCCAACAGGGAAATATAAGAACATACTTTTCCTCGAATCGAATCAATATTCTGGATGAAGCCGTTGTGATTTCATACGAACTATATCTGAGGCAGTCTTAAAGTAAAATACTGCTGTAAGCCATGAGCAAGGAAAGTCATCCAATTGATTGATGTATTCTCCGTTCTTTCCTTATCGTCTGCGCACAAAGACCCATTTCCGATTCAATAACTCCCTCCGCCTCAATAGCTGATATAGTTATGTACCAGCATGTTTGATAGACTCAGGAATACTGAACTTCAGGTATAAAGCATCTCAGCATTGTTTGTGTTATTCTTGTACTTGTGTAGGGCACCAGAATAGTCCACTAACTCACTCTTGGCATGAAATGAACATCACATCAGATCATTGCTAGTAATAGTATAATGCGAATCACACGTGAAAATACTTAGATGGATATTTGGAACGTATTAAATCGTCTTGGATTCTGCGTCAGTTGCTTCGTGATTTTCACAACAGCTAGATTTTATGTCACTAAGAATTAGAATTAGACGTCCATACCATCAATAGTTTGCTATGTGTAGATGCGATGCGATAGAACTGACGGCAACTGATGACAACTGAGGGCTTATGTCACAAAACGCCCCGCACGTCAAAGACTAGACGCAACTCACTGGAACTAGTTTATCGCAGTCGCTAGAGCGCTTATGTCACTTGCGTTTGCTTAGAACTACTCACGATCAGTTGCAACTGGACGTAGAAAGTAGAACATGCGCGACTATCTGGAACTGGACGGCAACTAGTTGCCGATAGACGCAGCGGACACGCAGATGCGCTTATGTCTCATTCAAAGCTACGACTGATTAGTTGCCGTCGATCGTCAACTAGTCCACTGGAACTGATCGGAACTAGTTCTCACTCGACGTAACTGCGACATAAGCTAGCAGGTTGTGCAACTAGAAGTATACAAGCATCATTTATACTATATCATGAGCATTGTGGTCTTTGGTGGGTGTTCCTCTCTTCTTGGGATTCAGGTTGTGCGGGAGATATCAAATTTTGCAGTTCGGCGCATTACGAATATCAGAAAGTAGTATTGAATCATATGTCTCTTTAATAAAATTCTTGAATTACAAGCCGACCAAGAGTAATGCATGTGTTAATTTGCCAGAGTCTGCCCATAGATAAACTGAAAATCATATTATCACTATCAAGTTCCTAACTTTTAACATAAACTAAAAATCTTTAGATAAACACGGGTCATCAGCTTCATCCCAGGGACGAAGTTCTAGTTTAGGCCACGCTTACCGAAATGTTCAGCTCCTAAAAAAAAGTGTTAAGTAGGTCAATATAACAATGAACAGAATATTGATTGAATAACAATTGAATTTGTAAATAAGATCTATATTGTATTTACATGCAGTTGTATTTTGCCGGACAACGATCAATCTTCCCCATTTCACTTCATAACATGTTCCTGGTTTAGCAACAGGCTGTGTACACTCTATCCAATGGAGGTAAGACAGCGGCCATCTAAATAGAATGACTGCCAATGTGAAAATAAGCTGTTTTCCTTGATTCCTCAGGCATGTTGCCATTTCCAAACATCGTATGCCATACGCTAGTGGTCACTACTATTAAAAGGCTAAAACGGAATGATCACAATGTCGTTAATATGAGTTAATGATAGGTTAATGAGAGGTTTCAATGATCTTTACAGTCGATTTGTTGTGCATCGAATCCTTTCAAATGTAACATAAATGAAGCAGTATCAAGACCACCTTTCGACCCGGAAATCAAAGTGACAGCGTAGATCACGGACAAGTTGTTACTGGAATTTTTTCCCGGGTTTTAACAATTGAAGACAATGGAAAGACTTCGTATAATGAAAAATCATTAGGCACGAAGTTAAACACTAATTAAAAAAACGTTAAGGAAAATTAAACAAGTATGCAGTTGGTTTGGTTGAGCGGTGTTACTTATTATACCGTATCAGAGAGTGTAACATACCGAATTACGTCTGTCTGGAATATTGTCAAGGCTGTAATCATATTATTGGTTACTATCAGTGAAATAAAGTTATGGAACTAGAAAATGTACAGAGACTGATTAAACGAATAGAGAATTTAGACGAGAAGATACTTCTACAGTATCTGCAATAGATTCGTTGTTTGGATTTACGTTAGTTGTATTTAGAAATATCCGTTTCACTGTAATGGTAATGTCTTATTAGTGAATCGCTAACACGTACTCTTTCTGTGAGAACAGATTGGGGCAACAACAAATGATTTCTATCTGTGCATGTATATGTTCAGTAATTTACAATAGCAATGAATGCATTTGTTCAAGCGGCCTATCTAAGCCTGACCTAAATACAGTAATTTCGAGTAATTGCGTTAAGGTGAGCTTAGAATCCCTGGCTTCTGTCCCTGATCCATTTTTAGATTGACAGTGGATTTGTCTGGGGATGACTGTTAAACCTTTTAAACAAGACTGCTATACGGATTCTACAAGAGAACTCGCACGAAGCATTGAGGAGACCATTCCGTTCGACTGATTTGTTTAATATACATGTGCTATCTTCTGAAGATAAATACAATTATGTAAAGCAGCGTGATAGGCTTACGGCTTCCTTGTCTTTGATCGTAAAACAAGTAAGTATTCAAAAGCCATTAAAGATTTAATGTGAAACCCTCATGCAGTCATTACTCGGAGTAATTTGAGAGAAAATTTCTTGTTCACCAGCCATCAGTAAAATTGAGGGTCTTCGTGATTTCATTTGTATATTTAAAACATGTCTTTATGATTTATTAAGCATCGGCTGTATTTTATTGTCTATTCTTAAACAGATTGATTCTTCACTCACTGATTCGTTATTCACAGACTGTTCACTGACTGATTTTTTATTCACTGATTGAGTCTTTATTCACAGACTGTTCACTGATTGAGTCTTTATTCACAGACTGTTCACTGATTGAGTCTT
>JAQQZZ010121527.1:0-14535 GCA_030265115.1 Mopalia vespertina
TGGCCAGCTTGCAGTGCAAGGGAAATAACTCTACCATGACATGACTGCATGTAGACGGATACATACCTTGTTACATCCTCCCCTCCGTTCAGAAATGTCGTCCCGACATTCATAAACTACTTCTCTTCACGGGCTAAATGACGTGAAAAAAAAAAAAAAAAAAAAAATTTGTCCAAAAATCACCTAAGTACTTAACTGCTCTTCACACCAGTCCATGATTTTGTGCAAAAGTTGTACGACTGTCTGTTTTTCCGCTTTCCGTCCACTACCCAGTTCCCAGTCACCAGATCTCATCCAATCTGGTTGACGTCGATGTTTTGGACCTAGACATTCAGATTCGGAACCAGTAATGGTACCTTCCTGTTCTGATTCATCTAACACCATGTCATCAGACTGAACTCTGTTGGTGCATCCTACTGCTACCTCGTTGTACGGAACTCCCGAGTGATGCAGAGGCCTTTCTAAGGGCGCGTTCCTAGTCACTGTTCTCAGTACTGGAACCCAAGCACCACAATCATCTGATGTGTCTTCTACCTCTTCATCAGAAGTCCTAACTCTCAACCGAGGTTTTCGATTTCTTTTGTTGCTCCTAGGTTGTGCTGGCTGCTGCAATTCCTGAAACTCCATGGCCTCGATGGGTAAAGGAAGTAGTAGATTTCTATGGAGTGTTCTTTTTTTACCACCACCAATAGGTTCTACAACAAACACAGGTACCTGAGGGTTCGGTTTCTTTTGCACGACATAAGTGGTTCCTTCCCACTTGTCCGCCAATTTATTTCTACCTTTCAATCCAACTTTCTTTACAAACACCTGGTCACCTACCTTTAGGGTTGCCCCCTTCTGTTTGCAATCATACCCTTTCTGGTTTCTTTGTGCCATTTTCATCCGGCGCATACCAGCCAACTCAAAGGCATACTCTATTTGGTCTCTGAGATTGTGAACATATTTTGTGTATGACTCAGGCTTGTCTGAATCTTGATTCAGACCAAACATTATATCCACAGGCAGTTTGGGAGGTCGACCAAACATTAACTCGTACGGAGAATAACCGGTGGTGTCGTGTGGTGTACAGTTATACGCATGTACCAAGCTTGGTAAATGATCCTTCCATTTGGTCTTTTTGTCCTCCGCAAGTGTCCCAAGCATCTTCAGAAGCGTTCTGTTAAAGCGCTCGCAAGCTCCATTTCCCATGGGATGATAGGGCGTTGTACGACTTTTAGCCATCCCTAACAATAAGCATAGCTCTGAAATTATCCGACTCTCAAAGTTGCCACCTTGGTCCGAGTGTAATTTATTTGGGTACCCATACTGAACAATGAAGTTCTGGTACAAAGCCTTAGCTGTGGTTTTCGCCGATTCATTCCTAGTTGGAACCACTTGTGTGAACTTGGTAAAATGATCTGTTATAACTAACAGATGTTCATACCCACAAGACGGTTCAACTTTCAGGAAGTCCACACAAAGTAACTCTAATGGCTGAGAAGTAACTATGGGTACAAGTGGTGCACGACCAGTTTCCGTTTTCCGACAAATGCACCTTCGACAGCCTCGAATCTTTCTTTCTACATCACTGGCCCATCCCGGCCAATAGAAACGTGCTTTCACCAGGTCAGTCAACTTTGTGATACCCGGATGACCCATGGCATCATGAAGTTCAGACAAAGCCATAGCCCTAAGAGACTTTGGTAAAACGACTTGATTAACTGCAGTGTTGTCGCGGTTCAGGATATTCCGTGTTAAAACACCATTCCGCATCTGTAGTTTTTCTAGTTGAGAAAGAAATTTGACCGACTCCTTATCCTGGATATTTTCACGAGTTGGAGCTTTAGCAGTTACAACCCAACTAATCACCTCCTTTAAACTAGGGTCGTCCTCCTGCGACTCCTTTATGTCTACTTTCTTACATGTTGCGGTACCATCTAATTGGTTCACCGCATTTACATTGATAGTCAAACTGTGCACATAGCCTTCGTTAAACGAGAGCCCATCACAAACTGCCCTTACCACATCCCTTTTGATTGGTAAACGAGATAATGCATCAGCATCAACGTTAGTTTTTCCACTTTTGTAATCTAAATGGATAGAAAAGTTGTAAGTTGCCAACTGAGATAGCCATCTATGACCAGTGGCATCCAGCTTGGCTGTTGTCAAAGCATAGGTGAGGGGATTGTTATCAGTCCAAACCTCAAATTGCTGCCCATACAAATAGTCATGGTATTTGGTTGAGACAGCCCACTTAAGCGCAAGAAACTCAAGTTTATGTGCAGGGTAGTTACGTTCCGATGGGGTTAAACTGCGACTTGCATATGCTATAACCCTTAATCTACCCGCTTGTCTCTGGTAAAGTACTGCTCCTAATCCTTCACCACTTGCGTCTGTGTGCAGCTCAAAAGGTAGGGAATAATCTGCATAGCCTAATACAGGTGCAGTCACTAACCTCCTTTTCAGCTCTTCGAAAGCACCTTGTTCCTGTGCTCCCCAAACAAATTTTCCAGCTCTCATCCTGGAGTTCTTTGTCTTCTTGTTGTTGTTTTCTTTTAATAGGTCGTGTAAAGGCCGTGCTATTTTGGCAAAATCTTGCACAAAACGCCTGTAAAATCCGGCAAACCCCAGGAAACGTCGAACCTCTTGCACATTTGTAGGTGCAGGCCATGTTTCCACTGCTTGAGTTTTCTCCGGATCAGTCTTCACACCATCATCAGACACAATGTGTCCTAGATATCTGACTTGGCGCTGAAGGAATTGACACTTGCTAGGTTTAACCTTCAACCCATACTTTTGAAGTCTTTGAAGAACAAGTTCTAACCGATGAAGATGCTCTTCTAAAGTCTTAGAGAATACCAAAATGTCATCCAAAAATATGAGACATTTGTTTAAGTGAAGATCCCCTACACAACGTTGCATTAAACGTTGAAAAGTAGCGGGACTATTTGTTAGCCCAAATGGCATAACATTAAATTCAAAGAAACCCAGAGGTCCCATTGTAAATGCTGTCCTTTCTTTGTGTAATTCGTCCATTTCAACTTGCCAGTAGCCAGATTTTAAATCCAACACTGAAAAATAGCAAGCCCCAGAAAGTGCTTCCAGCGTTTCTTCTAAACGTGGCAAGGCAAATGCATCTCTCTTTGTTCTGCGATTAAGTGCCCTATAATCGACACACAGCCGAAGGGAGTTGTCCTTTTTGCGGACCAATACTACTGGGAATGCCCAAGGACTTTCCGAGTATCGAATTATGTTAGTATCAAGCATATCCTTCAAATGTTGACGAACTTCCTGAAGCATTGAAGGTGGAATGTGTCGATGACGAAGCTTCAAAGGATTATCATCATTAAGGTTGATTTTGTGTTTGGTAACATCAGTACGTCCGCAGTCTGCATCACTTTGAGCAAACGCGGCAGAATATCTCGAAATCAAAGACTTTAACTCACCTGTTCCTTCAGATGGCCATTCGAATTGATGCATCCACTTCATATCAGACGTGGTACAAGCTTGCCCACTCTGTGTGAAGGATTTCACTTCAGATGCTTGCAAAGGCAAAACCTTTACAGCAGTACTTACTGAACACAAAGTTGTCTTCTTTGGTAGAGACACAGATTTCTTTGATAAGTTCGCCACTTGTAAACTGAATCGGGCAATTGAACCACAAGCTGGGTCAATACTCACAACAGCTGGTTGAAACACCAGCCCGCCAGGTAAAGTCTGCTCATTCAGCTGCTCAGCTATAACCGACATTTTGTAGTTACATACCTTAGGAATCCTCATGGTGCCTGTCACGACTGCAACTTCATCTGGACCAATGAGTTCCTGTTTGGAGGTCTGGACTGTACCCACAAATCCTGTTCCATCATGTCCATTCTCAGCACACTGGATTGAATGATACACCAGTTGCCAAGCTTGACTAAGATGCTTTACCCCCTTGTCTCGGTTATTATCATAGGAGCTTCGTATAAGTCCTGTTCCAATAACAACTGGGACGGTCTTCGAATAAGCATTACCCGGAACTACTAAACTTATAGTTTGATACTGTTCCCCAGGACTTATCTCAATGGACACTTCGGCATAACCAACATAGGGCATACTACTGCCTCCAGCAGCTTCAATAGTTATCAGTTTTTCTAACTGATTTACCTTCACCCCAGGCAATTTCTCCACCAGAAAGGCCTCAGAGATAGTTGTAACCTCAGCTCCAGTATCGATACATGCCACTGTAGGAATGCCATTAACAGTTACAGTCGAAAGTGTCTTTTCACCCACCAGCTCTCCCCAAATATCTACATCACTCGCGGGACTAGCATTATCACCTAACAACCGCCCCATGTTGTTGGTGATTTCCCGTTTCCCTGTACCTTACCTTTCTTTGGGCAGTTCCGTTGAACGTGCCCCTCCTCCTGGCATATGTAACATATCACCCTGCGCCCATCACGTAATGTACTACTTTCTAACTTACCTACCCTACTTCCTAAGTCGGACACCTTCTTCAAAACTTCATCGAGTTTGGAGTTAAGAGTCCTCACATCTGTGTCTGGAATTGATTGTACTTGTGTCTTCACTCCCTTAGGATACTTACCACCAGTTTTCCCAGATCGTACAAAAATATCATGTTCTGCCGCTCTAGCGGCACGCAGTAGGTCATTAAAACTCTCACCAGCATCAAACTTGTGCCGAATTGCAGAACGAACATTGTTGTCCAAAAGCCCACTCCAAAACTTTGTGCGCAGCATCTCACTAACACCTGTCAATTTCTGTCCACTATGTTCAGCATCTTTTACCAAACCTTCTAACCTACAGCCCCAAACAACAACATTTTCATCCTCTTTTTGTCTTGCACTATAGAAATCTTCTAGAAGTGCTTCAGTGGTTAGAACATTCCCAAAAATTGTGTCAAATTTAGACAGAACCTGTTCTACACTAACACCATGTCCCATGTTAAGTAAAACTGCACAAGCAGTTCCTCGAAGAGATCGCCTCAACGCTGGAAGAATACTGTTTGGAGGAAAGCCCTCTGTAAGTAGGCTTCTGATTTCGTGTCTCCATTGGTTATACTGAATGTCTCCCTTCGTGTTGTCACCCGAAAAGAAAGAGATTCTTAACTGCGACTGTGCACTGGGCACACTCTGAACCGATGAAGAGGGAGCAGTAGTTTGATGCAAGACATTACCTACCCTGTCACGAGGAGTCTGATTAAATAGTAACGACAACTGTTGTTTCTCTTCCAAGGACATGTGCCCAATCAGATTGAATAGATCAATGTTGGCATGTTTCTGTGGCTGAGTACCAGAATCAGGCGAAGGAGAGTGCAAAGCTGATGTGGTTAACATTAAGTCCAATTTCTTACCTTTGTATGGGCGTACAGCTAGCCCCAAAGCACGTTCTGCTGCTTCTGCAGATGAGTAGACAATTAAGCAGTCACCTGCGGTCTCATCCAAAATAGTAACCCTACTTACCTTGTCCTCTCTGCTAAAGAAATGACTTAGGTCCGTGATATCAACTGGTGTATCAATACCTTTTACAAGTAAGCTAAAATTCTCAGACATGATTTGGATTATACTGTCGAAAAGTAGTTACACACCCAGTTATAGTCTGGATTTCTATTTTTTTTTTTTTTTTCAAGCAATCTCTTTACCAAACAACAACAATAACAACAACAAAATTACCAATTCTGAATCATGAAACATTAAAAAAAAAATATTTTAGAAAACCCCCCAAAAAAAGTTGCGTTATGTTATTATTTCCTTTTAAGAAATATCAATACAGAGCGTAGATTTTTCACCTCAAAAAAAAAATACAATCCGTAAATATTAACCACGGTTATGTTGATTAACTGGGAGAAATGTCATCCACAAAAAAAATTTAAAACTCATCAATATTTCAATTAAATATTTTAAGAATGTTCATTAACTAGTGCAAACTCTTGGCCGATAACCAAAATGACACTACAATCTATCAACACTCACTTTAGTGATTATTAAATGAGACCTTCCTTACAAATTTCTTCTATTAATGGTAAATACTATTTTATTGATTGATTGATTTTATTTTTATATAGTATACCCAATTTATAAAACCACTTGATTAATTATACTGAAATGTCCTCTATATCATATAGTATTAGACCAAAAAAAAAACATAAAGTCTTTGCTGGCTGTATTTGTCAGTACTTGAAAACACTTATTTTATAGCAATTACTGTTATATTTATATTTAAGCTTATATGAGAAAAAAAATATTTAAAAAAAAACAACTTGCCGATTATTTATATTATGGAGTCCTCAGAATAAAGCTGGCAATGGTATGAAACAAAACAATGTATCTCAGTGTCCCACTTAATGGCACTTATGAAACACTCACCTGAAGCAAACAGATTAATTGGTTCACACCGTGCTTAAGTTATTTCCCTTATATGATGACAGTGTCATCAACAGTACACAACCAAAAAAAAATGTGAAATGTTCTGTAAATGTTAATTTTGCCTCAGACGTTGAAGAAAAGAGAGACGAAAAAAAAAATGTTATGCTTGTTATTACATACAGTAATTAGGATATTGGGGCCATTGATATTAACTATCTATCTATTGATGTTAATTGTCAAAGAAACTTCTCTTACTGTATATACTAATTAATACATGTTAAAAGGGAAATATTTTGCAGTAGGCTTGGCTTATGAAACAATTACATTAACTGGAACATTACTGATTACTGTACATGTAAGAAAGTTTAAAAAAAAAAAAAGTATCTATTTATCATTTATATTTATCAAGACCACCATCCACAGCTATTGTTTCAAATTTATATCTGTTCGAAACTGTGCATAGTTTTGAAGGAACAGACAATCAAAGTTTTATTACAGTTATTTACTATGAAAAAAGGATAAACGATGCATCGCAGGAAATTATATCTGGAAACAGTTTATCTATTGCTGCTACCATGCACTGCTTCAGTTCTCCAAACACTAACATAGAAAGCCAGTCCGGTTTTTCACCTCACACTGTTCAGTCTGTCATCGTTATGGCAACAGGGAAAATGAGAAACGATCACACAAAGTTTCACAGTATTATGACGGCTACGCTAGAGTTGTCCTCTTACCGTCTCACAAACACCACGTTGAAATCTGGCTGATAGTTCAAGACTTTATTTCCTTGTCCGATTATCACCATATACCAACAAAATAAAAGTTGAGCTCAACATAAACAAATAAACACCCGGGAATTTCTCCACTCCTCTGGCATCGAACACTGCAGAGTGCTACGGTCCTACAGAGCTGTTCCACTCAAAGTAAACCAGACGTCAATCCCTGTATAGCCATCAATTCCAATAAACTTCCCTTAGAGGTCCCATTTCGGGCGCCATTCTGTAACGTATTATTTTCCCCTCTAGCTTTGATCAGGAATAATCGTCAGTGAAGTTAAATATAAACACGGGAACTTGTAGGTACAGTTCAATGGAGATTTTATTAAATCAAGGAGGAATCGGTTTCTGAAAATACAGGAGACAAATCTATAAGTTGATGCCGATCAGGCAATCACATAAGAAGCACAAAACAAAGTTGGCCCGGTTGACAATACGGCCGAGGCGATCTGTTTTAGATCAGCGCCATTTTGTGTGGCTTACATATTAATTATTTAAACAAAGCATAATGATACGAAATTATAAATCAAACAATGACACGAATTTGTGTTAAACATTACATTCTGCATAAGCCATATTATGCCAACTTCACAACATAATATTTAATTACAGAGATATTACGATTTAGGTACAGACTATGCATGGGTGTTCTTCGTGTTAACATTAACACGCACGTGAGCTGCTCGATTTTACCGGGCAAATCGAGACTCACATCTAACGTTTAGTCAATTAAATTTAACGCAAAATTGACTGAAAGCCTATCTGAGAAGAATGTAGTTTACTTACCTGAAAATACAGGAGACAAATCTATAAGTTGATGCCGATCAGGCAATCACATAAGAAGCACAAAACAAAGTTGGCCCGGTTGACAATACGGCCGAGGCGATCTGTTTTAGATCAGCGCCATTTTGTGTGGCTCCCTCTATAAAACTTTGGCCAGCTTGCAGTGCAAGGGAAATAACTCTACCATGACATGGCTGCATGTAGACGGATACATACCTTGTTACACATGTACTTGTGTTTTTTTCTTAATTCTGTTGCACTAGGCAGCTCAGCAGCAAATCATCAGTTGTAAATCCATCAAAGCAAGATTCGGTATCATCGTCGTTAAATAAATCATTATAGTAAAGGTCATCATGATCGTCTTCCCCAGCTACATGTAACTCACTCTCCTCGTCCTCACGTCATTCTCATTCACTCGGTCAGACCATAGAATATCCTCCTCCGAGCCATTCATGGCATTTGAAATGCAGCATTTCTTGAAAGATTTAACTATAATATCTGGTCTCAGCTCTTCGGAGTCTTCCCATGAATCAACAATCCATTGACAAATGAAGGGGAGGTCAGGTTTTCGTATATTACCCCCTTTGGTAAATGTATGTTTATCTCTTTAGCCGTGAAAGTATGCCGATGTGGCATTTTATTTTGGAAGATGTATGTTGGTTGTTAGGTTTCACAAATTATGATATCAAAATGAAGAAGTATTCCTTAAACATCGTTTTATTAGACGCCAAAGGTAGAAGCCAGATGGCTTTTTTTTCAAACCTTTCTCTATGTACTGAATAAATTTGAAAACATCCAGGTCTGAGGATGCCATTATTTTTACACTGTTGAATGCTCCGTGGACATATAACGTTAGTTCTTAAGTATACATAACTGCGCATTATACACGTGTGAATACGGTATTTTGTCTTATTATATTTTGAATAAATGAAGAGAGAAAAATTTGCTTGCCTCCACCGGGATTCGAACCAGGGACCTTTGGGTTACTTATTATAGGTACAGAAAAAATAATTTAAGGGAGTTGGCTTTCCTTTAAAACTTGGCAAATTCGAAAAGCAGCTACGGTAAAAATTCAGTCCAAAATTTAAAAATTCTATTACCCAGTTATTCAGATATTCTATTGATAGCTCAATGTATCCCAAAACACCCATTAAAGGGCAATAACTCTTCCAATTACAATGTGGAATCTAATATGGTTCATAACAATACATCAGAATTCCGAATTAGGGATTCAGAGTTGTTTTGTTTTCAAGCTATAGTGTTAACCATGAAAAAGACTTCAGGCTGATGAACAATAAACAGATTTACAAACTAATGGACTGCAATACTCCTTGAGCTTGTTCACCAATCCCCTTTTCATTTTTTGTGAAATAAAATTACTGTTTAAACCAATAGCCCTAGACCCGAGGGTTAAAAAACATTGTATGATATATAAATTGAGCAAAAAAACAATAGGTTTGACATCAGCTTAATTTTCATTTTGCATAGAATTTCATCAGGTCAGATCTGTGATAATACAAAACTGGGACACTGTTTGGATCTGGTTTAAAGCAGGTCAACAAGAAAGTGGAACAAACCCAATTTTTTTTTTATAAATTTAATTATATTTAAACAAAACATTGTAAAGGTTTTCACATAAAACTTGTTGTAAATAGAACAGTGGCTTGAAAACGTAATTTAAGAGAAAGTCGATTCAATGGTATCATCAACCATGTTAACAAATTAAAAATTGATCTGCACAAGTTATCTCCCATCACCATGGATTCTGAGTCGGTGAAACTTGCCCTCCGTGAGATCAAGAACATGTTCTGGGCCTGTATTCATAAAGATACTAAAGTATTTAGATTTTTTACCATTGCTTTTAATACATAAACATTATTTTTTTTGTCATGCTAAATTAAAGATTATAAGTGAAATTGTTTAAATGTAAACTTATCAATCCATTAGTTCCACTGATGTCCATCAATTTCTGTCAATGGAAACGAAAAGGCTGAGAACTGGCAAAATGTTTCTTAGCTTTAAGAAAGACTGTTAAGACTTTAGAAGCAGCTTGATGAATCGGGGTCAGGTGTAAATACCAGTGGTCCAGTCATTCCCACCGCCGCCTTCAAAGTCTGGGAGGAATTTGAAAGCATGTGGGTTTATTACATTTTTCATGTTGTAATAGTTTAGGGGCTAATCCTCTTGAGAATAACAACTGTGACAGATATAGAAATTGACAAAAAACATGCAATCCTGTTAAGGCTGTTATATACTTGAACTAGCCTAAGCACTTTGCAAAAGCCGCTAATTGATTCTTCATCTTTTAATACTTCAAATACACGCCAGCCAGCGTAGAATTATGGGATACACTTTGTGATTCATTTGGACAAATGATGGAGGTATAGCAGAAGGAGTAACAACTCGCTGATCCGGACAGGCGACTGTGCTAGACTATCCCGCTGTTCTACTTAAAGCTGAATAGCTTTGACTGCCAGCTCAATTACTTTGATGTTCAATGATCAGTTCTGACGGGAAAGAAGCTTGAGATATATATTCTCAGTTTTGTCAGCGCAATATATGCACAAAACAAATGCACCAAAGGGCATAGATTTGTTTTATGTGCATTTACACAATTCATAATCTGTACCTTTCACACTATCAGGATGTAAGATACTCACATAAAAGTGACAATTTGAATTAGTTTTGTAATTATAATGATTTTGAAATATTATTTTGTAAAAGAAGTTATACAGTTTTTATCGGTTTACACATATTTCCACATTAGAATGATTTCCCAAAATTTGCATATTGTTTCTTACTTGAAGTGGAATGCTCTATTATATTTTATAGGCTAACACGGTGACACGGTTTAAGTAAAATCGGGAAACTAAAATGAAAATTGACCTATTTAATTAACATGGGGAAATCTGATAAAATCTTTAAATTCATCATTTAAAAGTTGCAGTTTGAATAACTTATATATACACATTATTTTGTTTGTTTGACACTAGATTACATGTTCAACACCTAATCAAACATCCTTCTGTCGACCCTCAGATATATGTGGCTACGGCAATCGCGGAGGTGGTTTTTACGAGGTTTCCTCACGGTTTTCCACCGTAATGGCGAGGAGCAGTGTGAAGTGGACAATAAGCGTCATATAAGTGAAATACACTTGAGTACAACGTTAAACCCCAATGAAACAAACACACCCAATCGAACATACATGATGGTGGTTTAATCGCCTTGACCCCAAGGTGAATAAATATGCCCTAAAACAATATGTGCGTATGCGTGAATCAAGCTGTTGAGCAAAATCATGTTCACTCAAGGCTGAATAATCAAGCTGTGAGGGGTCTGGCGGAATCGATCATTGTACACTTTGAAGAAGCGGAGTTGTTACTCCTTCTGCTATACCTCCATGGATGAACTTATGCATGAAATATTCCCGGACAGACTTATGCGTGAAATATTCCCGGACGAAATTATGCGTGACTTCGGTATAGTGCAAAAGTAATTGAACTGTACATTGAAAGACATCTAGGCCATCACAGATTAAGCATCTTATAATTTATTTTAATTTAAAAAAGACATATATAACAATCAAGAATGCAAAATACTTAATAATAGTTTAATTAATTTATTACCTGATTTTAGTGGCATATTACAAGCTGGTGTTGATATTTTAAAGAACATATTTGTATAAATAACAATATACTATTTAGTATTATGTCTGGCAGGTTGAATAACACGCAGATAAATTGAATAGAAATGAAAATACACTTTTTAAAAATTTACAAATATCTGTCAAAATAATTAATAATTGAATGGATTCAAGTCTTCAATACTCCGTAGTACAATAGGTACACAATTACCAGCCCAATGCAAACATAAAGACCTGAGCATCAATATGTAAATGATTCTGTAAGATGGTCCCCATATAAACATTTCTAAAAGTTTTTTTTTAAACACAACAATCAATTTCTGACCAGCAGATTTATTATTATAAATAAATATTTTTGTTAATTTTGTAATTGGCCTATTTTTTCGTGGGAAGTTTGGGAAAATCTGCAATGCTCCTGATGAACGTGTCCTGGATTTGCATGTTTGATTAACTGGGATATAACACCCTAGTTGGTGTTATTTCATTCAGATGACAACGTGTCAACCCACTTAGTGAAGAAACCCACCCTCGGCACCAGATACTAGGAATGGAGACAAGACAGAATAATCATATGACACAATACAAAGACTCTGAGAGCACTAGGACAACAGAAAGGCCCATCCCAGCTATCCATGGCGTGCTTTAGAATACACCAAAATGAGTTCAATGAGCTTCTCTCTGTTCAGCAAAACATTCGAGTCTCGCTTCTTTACCCTGTTCCCATTTTCTCAACTGTTCAGATGGCAACAAAGATTTCATGACATCCTTCATTAATACATCACAATCTCCCCAAACCCGACACCCAAGTGCCACCTCATCAGGGCCATGTTTCTCACAAGCAGTGTCCAAATATGTGGTCTGTCTGAAAATTAAAAAAAACTGTTGGCAGTCAACATCAATCAAGGTAGATGATATCTCTGATTCTAATGTAAACTGCATCGTTAATTTTTAAACATATCTTTGAAAATAAACCACTTAATCACGAGTTGTTTTCTCCTAATAGGCACATTAAGGACTCGACCATTAGTCAGGGAAACAATTTTGACTTTTTTTTTTTTTTACCTTTCTGAAATCTTTTTTTCATAATCTTGATAATACAAATAAGTTTGACGAACAAATTAATTATTTTAGAATGTTTTTTTAGATTTAAATTGTAAAATGCGTGCCTCAAAGGATACGTGTATCGAAGGGCGGAAGGGATTAACGTGATTAACCACAAAGCAATTAGCGAAATGCCAACAGATCAATTGCATGGCCGTTGGGGACGTGTATTTGAACTAAACATTAGACATGGGGAACAAGTGTTTGTGGGTGTTAGAACACACATTTATAGAGACTACTCATGCCCCCAGTAGGATTCCTACTGATAGCCATTAACAAAGGTGTGAACGAAATAATTGATGCCGACGTCACTCAAATTTCAGAGTTAAAACTGCCATTTGAAGAATTTTTTTAAAAATAATGCATTAAAAAATGAATGCAATAGATAAAACTCTATTTCGCCTTTTTATTCAATTAAAAAAGACAAATTGTTTATTAAATGTATTGGGAGTAATCTTAAAACAATCCGGAGTTCAATCATTTACACACATTTAGGCTGTTTTCTCAGCTTTCATTTTTCTTGATTTTTATCATTTAAATCGTTTATTTCTCGTAAACTATTTGCAGTAAGTCTATGAAATTTGGCACAGACAATCTTGAAGCCATTATCTAAAAAACGGTCATGCAGTTTTTTTATATTCATTTTCGTTTTGAAGATATTTAGCAAATAGTTTTTTAAGGGCAGATTTTTATTTTTTCCATATCTTTTTATCAATTGTACAAAAACTAACTTGAATTTAGAAAAACCCTATGACAATATTTTAGTTTAAATACTTGTCTACAAAGACATGCAAGTTTGGAAAAAAATCTGCAATCATGTGACACACAAGGGTCTATTTATAAAAATTATTTGAGGTTTTTCTTTATAAATACCATTTTAAAATAAACTTTAAAATAAACCTTAAACCTTTGTCAACATCTACAGAGTTAGCTGAGATATGTTACATCGTAACATGGGTGTCAGCACCTCAAACGGTTTATCCTTTACCATAAAACCTTGCTGGTCCAACCCCCTTACAGGCCTTTCTTTAATTTCAAACTGCACTCAACATAATTCAATATGAATGCATGCAAGGTATTAGCCTTGAATCATTGCAATAGTTGTGAAACTCGTTTTTAAAAACATGGCTTCAGATTCCACCACTTTTACTTAGAGTACCAATTCAAATAAGATGCTTATAAAGGAACTTACGTTTTAAAACTTTTTTCTCTCTTTCTAATAAAGCAGGGCCCGCGACTAGCCCCCGTTCACAGTTGGAGTCGGCCTGTGGACCATCAGGTATATGAGTTACACGATGTGGCTCCAGTAATCGCGGTGGTGTATTTTATGAGGTGTCCTCTCGGTTCACCATAATTAGGCAAGGAACAGTGTGAAGTGGACAATCTGTTGTCATATAACTGAAATATCCTTGAGTACAACGTTAAACCCCAATCAAACAAAGAATAATTTAATAAAGCATTAGCTTATTTTCATTTACCTGTTACAGATAATAATTCTCTGGGGTTGTTTTGTCATTTCCACAAGTTCATTAGCAGGTGTGACTGTCAGTGAAGTTCCCAAGCAAACCATCAGATCACTGTTCTGTGACTCTAACGTGGCACGACCCAGCACATCTTCATCTAAGTGGTCGCGAAAATTTATTATAGTGTCTAACAGGTAACCGTTACATTTCTGTGAATAAAGAAATTCAATTTTAAGTTATTATTTTTTTTGTGTAAAAAAAAGTGACATGTGTCCGTGGTAATTTTTTATGTTGGTTTACTTTTTTCTAAATTGTCAAGAATAATCAAGAGGCTAGATGTTCAAAAGTTTGTTTGTTTGTTTGTTTGATTAGGGTTTAACGTCGTACTCAAGGGTATTTCACTTATATGACGACGGATT